>PVKS010025876.1:0-29314 GCA_004027875.1 Aplodontia rufa | reverse complement strand
ATACTATGGAATACTACTCGGCCATCAGAGAAGATGATATTATAGCTTTCGAAGTCAAATGGATGGAGATGGACAGAATTATGCTTAGTGAAGTCTCCCAAGCTCAGAGACTTAAGGGCCGAATGGTTTCTCTCATCTGTTGATACTAGAATTTATGTTGAAGCAGTAGGACAGACGGCTGACCTAACAAAGCCTCAAACTGAATGACTTTCAGTGTAACAGGGGCGAAAGCTTCCTAGGTAACTTGGAGGTGTAGGGAAGGGGATGGGGAGGGGGGAGGGTATACGAAGAACTCATAGGAGTCTGGTGATGGGGAAGATGGGGGAACCATTCCAGAAGCCGATGTTATTCCTACACTAGATACCCATTTAACACATGAGTTCTTCTGGGGGAAACTGCATTAGATGAAACCCATAGTAGCTTATCTATGTATTAGCATTACCCCTGGTTATCAAAGTTTATACACAATGATTGCTACAGTTTTGACAATGTTTCCTCCTTATCTGTATCCTGTATCGCAATATACTTCTAATAAATGTGGGAAAAAAAAAACATAGTTACAAGAAATCGAAAATAAGACATAGTTATAGGAAAAAATTAAAAATATCTGTGTACTTACTTTAGTATAGATATTAATACATTATTAAATTATACTGAAAAGAGTAGTTTATCATATTCTTGAATACATAGAATAAATGTTATAAAAATAGCAATTAAAATTATATATAAGTAATCTAATCCAAAAAATTTAAAAAGTAATTTTGAAACTTTATGATATAGCAGAAAGACAAAATTTCAAAATATTTTTAAAAGGCATTGAGGAGTAAGGTTATTACTGCTTAGTTAAATAAAATACATATCTCTAAGAACTTAAAAAGTAAAACTGAGGCCATAAATGGGGAGATAGATCAATGAAATAAAGTGAAACAGAAAAAAAAAAAGTTTCCTTGTTAATATTTCCATTCATTGTATTTGAATCATATCTTTATTCTGATAACAATGGAAGCTTATTAATAAAAAAAATACATGAATATGGTCAAGAAACTATCCAAACACCCAGAAATACCATCATTATCATTATGGTAGGTTTCTTTTCATTATTTTTTCTGTGCAAGTGTTTATTTGTCTACATAGCTGAAAACTCATCATATAATCAATCTCACTTTCTCTACCATTTTGAAAAATAATTGGTCCAAGTTTGTATTTTAAACTCTTTTAACACAATTTGTTAACACCATATTTCATCATTCAATATTCTATGACTTTTTAAACATCCCTCTGTCCGGGATATTTAAATTGTTTCCATTGTTTTTGCAATCATGCAACTCAAAGATGAGCATCTTTTTACCTAAATATTTAACAACATTTAGAATTACTTTTCTAAGATTGATTTATGGAAGTAGGACTACATGATAAAAGGTGATGACTGCCTTAAAGCATTATGATCCTTCACGGCAAAATTTTTTCAAAAGAGTTAGGTCATTTTACAGGAGATCCCCTTCCAGCAGCGCAGTAAGCAAACAGGTAGCAGTTTTGATGTGAGTGAACCCAAGTTCAAGGAGAAAGAAAGAAACTGGGTTCACTGGCAAATTTTAGCCTAAAGAGAAAGGTCAGAAAGGAAGAGTGTGATGCTTCACCTCTTGAACAGAGGAGAACTTTTAGGGAAGGATGATAGGAATGACAGCCTGTCCCAACTTCTTCTAGATCTAGGGAGGTTGTCCCTTCCTCTGCTCACCTTCCTGGGTACCTTCCTCTGTCCACTTCTCATAGGACACAGGGTTGGAGCAGTGGCACCAGCCAGATTTCTGGGGGCAGAAGGCCAGAGGGACCTTAATGATTTTGTCCAACTCTTCACCTTATCAAATCCCAACCCCACCCCACAGAATGAAGCAACTTGCCAGAGAAGCAATACACAGCGAGTTTATGGCAGGCCTGAGACTAGTACCCATATCTCTTTTCATGTTTGATGATAAACAAAAGTGATTGGCCTTGATTTGAAGGCACATCCTCTTACCTGTGATTCCTTACACACAGGTATCCTTTTGCTCATGTTTCCCTTGTTAAATGATAAGGCTGTGGCTGGTGCGGCACAGTTGTCCTACTGTGCTTTAAAGATTTTTTTAAAAATTTGATGTAGTAGGTTTCAGAGTTTCCTGACTGACTTACATGCATTGCTGGGGTGAATGGTTTCTCATGTCTTTGCTAATTTTCTGCTTGCTCTTAAAGGGAGTTAATTAACCTGACATCGCCATCCATCTGCGCTCCAGTTCATTTGTGTACCTTCTGATCTTGACATCACATGACCTACCAGGGAAAGAACTTCAGCCTGTGGATAGGAAAATCGTGGCCTTTCTCCTTTCTTATACATTGGGATATCAAAAATAGGTTAAACCTTTGCATTAAAAATGTAATCACTATTCAAGACTGAATTCAAACCCCATCTTTCAGGAAAAAAAAATAAACAAGCAAATGAAAACCCTATTGATTCATCCAGGTCAAAATGTTGGCTTTCTTTTCTAAATTCTGGATGTCTGTACCACTGTTTTGAATAACCCTATTTGAATATGATAATTTTTAACTTCAAAATATGTTTGCAGAACCTGCATAATTTTTCATTTAGCATCTATTGTCAAAGTTCACAGTGAAAAAGGGATATATATACATATATATATCCTCATTCTGAGATAGGTCTGAGTTATTTTATAATAATATAAGGATTTGTGATGTCTAGTAAACCCCAAAGATTACAAGAGATCCAAGGTCCAAAGTTGGGAACTACTGACCTCTTGCATTTATTTACAATGAATCACAGGTCTAGGGACATTTCATGTGTTGTCATTTAACTCTCTAAGTTGCACTGTCTCCTTCAATTACGCCAAACGTTTTCTAAGTACAGGAACTAACATGTCTTTGTACATCTGTAATGTCAATGGACCGATCAATTAAGGGCCACCAATCGAGCACTACCCATATTCAGGACACTGAATGAGACCCTGTGGAGATACAAAGTGTAAGGTACAGTTCCTACAATCTGGTTATAGAGATATGGCAAACGCCTTTGGGAAATAAAGTAAATTTATGTACTGTAATGAAATGTGATGGCTAAACTGTACAGCAAAAGAGAGACTATAAGATTTATTCCACAATGAGTTGAACAGACACTATCTGTGATGATTAAAAAAAAAGTTGGAGCATATCACAGAGTTGGAAAACTTTCTTTTTTCCCCCAAGGCCAAGGAACTACTTTATTGAGGTATTATTTATATAAAATAAATATCAGAAATTTTTGGTATTGTGTACAGTCCCATGACTTTTTTTTTATTAGTTGAATATGGACTTACAACGGAAGAGGAATCATTATCAAACAATCATGGACAAATGTGTATTTACATAGTTTGTCAGGGCTGATGCCATTCCATGGTTTCCCCCCTTGAGCTCCCCATGGTTCTGTTTCCTGCAATTGAACCCCTGTGTTAAATGGACTTCTCGTGGAGGTTGGAGATTTCCTTCTTAGTTAATTCCCACATATTCCCTCCCTCCAGTCTCCTTGATATTCTTCCTAATCCCTCCCCACTACCTGCCCCCCTCCCTATGTCTCCAGGTATCCTAGGCAAGGTTCCCTGTTTGTGTAAAAATTCATACTTGTTGAGGTTATTATTAGCTTAGCCATCTATCATACTGTTTCTGGTTGTATTGTAGCTTCCACAAATGAGAGAAAATATTCAGCCCTTGAGTCTCTGAGTTTGGGATACTTCACTTAGCATAATTTTTTCCATCTATCCATTTGGCTGCAAAAGCCATAATATCGTTTTCTGTAATGGCCAAGTAGTATTCCATTGTATACATGTACCAAAGTTTTTGAATCCACACATCGAGTGAGGGGCATCTGGGCTGGTTAGGGGCTATGGGAAAAGAGGAACTCTGTCACAATCCTGGTGGGACTGCAAACTGGTTCAGCCACTCTGGAAAGCAGTGTGGAGACTCCACAAAAAATTAGGGCTGGAACCACCTTTTGACCCAGCTATCCCACTTCTGGGTATTTTCCCAAAAGAGTTAGAATTGGCATATTATAGATTTATGGCTTCATCAATGTTTATAGCAGCTCAATTTAGTATAGCTAGACTATGGAAAACTTTCTAGAGGACAGGTTTGAATGGGAACTTAGGACTTGGACACTTTTATCCGTCCATGCAAGGTGCTCAGAGAATAACTGAATGAATGAATATATAAGACAAGCACTTTGGGTCCTTTCCCTTTAGATGGGTACAAAGTACAACCCTCACTCTGAAAAGAATTACATTTACTCTGAAACATACAGGAGTCAATTTCCTGAAGGTAGCAGTAGATGAAGGGGAGAGGTTCTTTCCAGGACTCTTTAAATCCTATCATCTCTTAGAATGTTTGTGCTGAGGTCCAGAAATTGTTTAGGTCAAACTTTCATAGAGAAAAGTATTGAGGCTCCAATAGGAGTGACTTTCCTAGGATTATACAACCAGTTAGCTGCAGAATTGGGATTTGACTTCTGGGAACTGAACTTCAAGGTTAATGTTCTCTCTGCTCCACCTTGTTACCACTAGAATCTACTTGCTTTTCCTGAACTTGTCAAAATGACATGTTTAAGATAAGCTTGACTGGGCCTACCATCCCACCAGCTTCTTTTTTTCCTTTTTTAAATTAAGGAGTCTAGTAGTAGAATCATAAATGCATATAAAGTAACAATATAATATGCTTTTGACTGTAAACCATAGTTACCCCCACACTGCCCACACCTATCTCTTGAATCTTCTATATTATGCCCCTATAACAGATAAAAATGTCCATATATATACATCTGAATATATACATATACATATATATATATAGGATTGTAAATTTTCCTACATTAAATGATTGTATAAGTATTATTTGACTTCTGGGGGCGGGTAAAGAGCATATCACATTGTTTATTGTCTCCCTGGATGTCTCCCTGGATGCCTCCCTATCTTCCTTACCTCTCCCATTGCCGCCGCCTCCCTCCCCCCCCCTTCCGCCCAGCTTCTTATCCTAAACAAAATGCAAAATGGTAGGCTGGTCTTTCTTCCCTTGTTATCCGGGCACTGGTCAATGCTTCAAAGAGACCATGTATGTGGCAGACATAATGCTATAATCATTCTTGTAGTGTCTAACTGTTAATTACACAATACAAACCATTGCTTTGTGGGTTTGGGGTATGTCAAGAGTGTGGGTGGGAGATGAGTCTGATTCTGAAAGGACCTTCTCCACTGCCACTGGTTTTCAGCCACAATAAAGAGCTGCCTCCTTTTGGCTTCACAAGCCAATTTTGTTGGGAACATTTCCAGGGACATTGCCACCATTTGTTGACTATTTGGCAACCTTGGTGATCTGAAAAGTGGCTGGGTGCATGCTAGAATGCACAGACATGTCTTCTGGACAAAGAAGTTTGAGGCTTAGAATCCTGGAGACCAAATGCCCTCAAGAAATGAACTCCAGTTCCCTGGCTGTCTATGGGCGGAAGTCAAGTTATTGGATTAATCTGCTTCATGATGAAGTAACTGGAAAATCCTTTACTCAGAGATCTTGGCCTCCAGTTGTGTACTTTTCTTTTCTCATTGATAACTTTCTTCCTTATTATAAAATACCTTAGACCTTCATGTTTTCTCTTTCCCGAGCTTCCTCAACAAAGGCTTGCTTTAAGCCTTAATTCATTCACTCAACATATGCCTAAAGGAACACCTTATATGTTCCAGATGTTGTGCCACAGAAGTATAATCACTACTTATCACACTGTTATGTTATATAATCAACACCAGGTGATGTGGCCTCCACCTGCTCTACTGCTAACAGTGACTTGTACAAAGCATTTTCTGGTCTCTTGCCTGGTCCCTCTGGCTCAATCTTCTCACCTATAAAGTTATCAGTTTCATGAAATGATCCTCTTTGATTCTATCTGTGTCATTCAAGGTCGTGTTAGAACATAAAAACCTCAAATTATTTGGAACACAGGAAATTTAATAAAAAAACATTAACTAATCATAAATTATTAACGAATGATAGGGAATTAGCTACTGTGGTGCAAAGAGAACTCTTAAGAAGACAGGAGTAGCAGGTAGAAGGAGCAGCGGAGGGACTACCACTGGACTGAAACCAAGTACCCAAGGAAGGGATCAATCTGGAGAGTCCCTACATCCAAGGGGGAGATAAAGAGTCACAGGAAAAGGGATAGGTGGAACTCAGTGTGTGGCAGAGGAGTTCCCTGAGGAGCTATGGACTGGGGCTGGCTGGCAGTATCCTCTGGAGTGCTGGAAAACCCATTGAGAAGCTGCCTACAGAAGTGGCGCTGGCTCACTGGGAAGCTAGCGAGGCCTTGTGGAAGTTGCCGGATGCTGCCTATGGGGCCACACTGAAACTTGCTGGGGATGAGAGTGCCCTACTGTTCCCCATCACAGGAAAGCCACAGGGGTGAAAAGAAAAAGAAAAAGAAAGCACGCTAGAACTGGGAAGAGAAGCCTCTTTCTCCTGCAGTATCCCTCCAGAACCTTCTGCTGATAAAGCTTAGCATTGTACCACCAGCTGAAGAGAAATGTTTACAAGGTTCCACTTTAGCACCACAAGCAGGGCAACAAAGGGTAGTTTTGGAGAGGAGAAACAATAAATCAATCACTGGCACACCATCATCCTATAATACAAAATTCTTCAATTCAATTTTAGTGTTAATGTGTGAATCGAGTGAATCGGTTGTACTTAGCCCAGACAAATCTTAGCCTATTCCATCTTCCTTGCCTTTTTCTTATACAATTAATGAATTGTTTCAGGATGAAACCAATCCTGGGGTTGGAGCGGTGGCTCAGCAGTTACAGCACTTGTCTGGCATGCGTGAGTTCACGAGTTCAAACCTCAGCACCCATGTACACAACAAAGTGTCTGAGGAATGAAAGTCACTTGAAAAACTAAACAAAAATTGCTTCTCTCTTTCTCTCTCTCACAGTCCCCTCTTTCTTTAAAAAAAAAAAAGAATGAAACCAATCCTGACTAGGATGATATTTTACCTTACAACTTTAACTATGCCTTAGTCTTGTTTATGATTATAGAATATATAAAAATTAATTACATGATTAGCAATTAGTTGCATAATAACTAAACATCTTTACCAAGGACAGAGATGAATCTAAGTTTCCAAGAGAATGAATAAAACATATCAAGGCCTTCAATATATTTCCTGTTGACAGCAAATAACTTGAAGGATGCCTTGGTCTAGTTTGTGTTGCTATAACAGAACACTGGATGCTGGGTAATGTTATAAAGAAAAGAGACCAATTTGGCTCATGATGCTTGTACCTGCGGTATTAGCATGTAACTCCTTGGTTGTATTACAACATGGCAGAGAAGCAGAAAGGGAAATGGCTGTGTGCAAAAAAGGGTGTGTGTGCAAGCAAGGAAGCAAGAGCAATTGAAGGGTGGTACCAGAGTCTCTTATAACAACTCACTCTCTTGGGACTTCCTGAAAGATCAAGAATACACTCCAATAGGACACACCTCTTAAAGATTCTACCACCTCAACACTACCACATCAAAGATTCTACCACCTCAACACTACCACATCAAAGATTCTATCACCTCAACACTACCACATCGGGGACCAAGCTTCTGGTACACGAATCTTTGGGGAACAAACTACATGCAAATCAGAGCAGAGGAGAAATAAAATCAAGAGTGAAGTGAACCTCCAGCTAAACATTATCAAGAACCAGATGAGGGACAGAGAAAATGTGGTTAAGAGTTTATATGCAGGACAAAGATCCATAGGCTGAAATGGCGCAAAAGACTTGTGATGGCGATAAGGTTTGAAAAGAATGTTGAGCGCTTGATGGAATTTGTACACAAAGTGAGACAGGAGCAGGCCAAGATGTGGCAACAGAATGAGAGACAAGGACCAATTGGTCTCTTGGCCCCAAATTTGGTAGTCTTAAATTTAAACTGAGCTGGTCAGTTGACAATGGCTGTGTAAAGCAGAGGACAGATGTCAGGGAGATCAGTATGCATGACATATAACAGTCACCGTGTTCCCTAGGGCTTGGAGAAACCATAATTATACAGACCTTTTGCATCGTTTGGATAAGCCTGTGGTTCTCTTATCAGTGGATGGAGCATTTGCTAGGATAAAGGATTTGCCGCTGTAATATTCGACTTCTGCTCTTCAGTGTTTAATTGAAATATTAAAATAACAAGAAAGAAGAGCAATTACATGTCCCAAATAATTGCACTCAAGTCTGCAAACACAGTCCTGTTGCACAGGGTGCCTCGGGTTTATTTGCTCTCTCATGAATGAAGATTGGCGGAGGTGGGGCTCAGAAGTACTCTCAATGTGTGGCAGAGCCTTTCTGTGTGAGGGTGACAGAAGGAAAGTGGCTGTTGACTTCTGTCAATATCACTTGCACTTAATATTACTGACACTTGATTTTGATGTCTGTATCCCGGAGTTTGTTGATTTTCCTCTTTACATTTTTGCTGGCCTGTTTCTCCACTCATCCCCCTCAAAGCTGCCATCCCTGAGGCTGTCCTAGGCTTCATTCCTGTCACCCTGCACACTTCCTGAGCTTTCCCAGCCATTCCTATGGCTCAAATTATCATTATACACACTGACAGCATTCAACTTTTGATCTTCAGCTTCAGACCTTCATGTCTTTCTGCTGAACGTGGATGCATCATAGGTAACTCTAGTTGAACATAGCTGGAACCAAACTTTTCTTACCCTGTAAACTGGTTACTGTGATTGAGTATCCTCTTCGTAAAAAAGGAACACTGTTGCTGTGGGGGGAGGGAAATGGGACAGCTTAGTGTGAGAGTACTCACCTTGTATGTGCAAGGCCCTGTCTTTTATTCTCAGTGACACACACACACACACACACACACACACAAATACAATACTATAAAAATAAAAATCAATAAAAAACAACATTATTCACTCAGGTATTCAAGTTAAAAAGTGTGAAGTCATCCTTAACTTTCTACTTTTCAACACCACATCTAAATCAGACATTAAAGCCCATTGATTGTACCTTCAAAATCTCTTATATCCATCTCCTCCTTTCCATCTCTGCTCTAGTCCATGTGCAATACCCTTTAATCCAAATGGTGGCTTTTTAACTAGTTTTTAGCTATGAAAATATTTTACCTATTAAAAAACATGGAAACCCATGGAGGAAACTTAAATATAATATTACTAAATAAAAGAAGCCCAACAGAAAAGGCTATGTACTATATGATTCCAACTACATGTCAGTCCGGAAAAGGCTAAACTATGGAAACTGGAAAAAGATCAGTGGTTCAGGGTCAGAGGAAAAGAGAGTGGGGAGAGATAAATAGACAAAACACAGAGGGTTTTTTTGGGGGGTGAAACTACTCTGCCTAATACTATGGTGAAGACTGTGTACCATTACGTATATTTGACCCACAGAATGCACTCCACCAAGAGTGAGCCCTAGTGTCAATTATGGCCTTGGGTGATGATGACATGTCAACGTAGTTCATCATTTGTGAGAAGCCTACCATCCTGGTGGGGATGTTGAGAGTGCGGGAGGCTATGCATGTTTGGGATCAAGGGGTACAAGCTCTGTGCCTTCCTCTAAGGTTTGCAGTGAATCTAAAACTGCTCTAGAAAGAAAGAGAGATGAGAGAGAGAGAGAAGCAAAGAAAAAGAATCATACCAAACCTAGTTTGAGGGACAGTCGCTCTCTGGGTTGGTTTTAGTTTGCTTTCTGCTAAAAGTGTGACTTAAAAGCAGTTTTTAACACAATTTCTTGGCTTTGAGGTGTATATTTCAAGACATTAATATCTCTTCAAACCCTCAAATGATGCGAGACCAGGCATAGGTTAAAAACCCTCAGGGGAGACGGCCTTTTCCTCCACTGATACACTTACCAGGGGCCTTCTTGCTAGTGGGTGGATCTTTTCCAGGGCATCCTGTCACTAAAGACTCAGCAAGTAGCTCCAGTTCCCTGCCTCCTGTAGCCAAAAGTGGTGTCTCTTGCCCTCAGCCTCCTGCTGGGGGCTGCAGCTACTGCACTGTGAGCTCTGGGCTTTATTTCCTTCTTCATTTACGATCCCTGGGAATTGACCTCACTTTCTTAGAAACTGAGTTATGCATTAACAATGGTCATTCTTCCAACAATCATCTCCCTCTGTTTATAGTAGGATGGTTTTCAGGTTGTTTCATTCTTTTCATTGCCAGAAATGTAAGACAATGAGAGCTTTGAGAAGTGATGTGGTTATTTCATCTAAACTATGGAAACATTTCCAAATGTCCATTTTCAGAGTGCTTGCTTCATAGCATGAACACCTTCTGGAAAAAAATGTATTTCTCATTTGTTGTTAAATTATCACACTTATCTTGAAAGGATATACTCAGATATTTTGTGTTATTTGCTAGATGGCATACTATTTACTATTATTTGACATCATAGAAAAGGCTAGAAAAATGGGACCAATTTGTAAAATAAAGCATAACCTTTAGTTATGTTGTTCATAGTTCAGTTGGATTTTATGGAGGTGCTTCCTCTCAGAACAAAGCATTATGAAGAGAGTCTACTACTTACAACTTTTGTGTTCATAAAAGTAGTCACATTATTGATATCCTTGAAACACACAAATTGCAGTGTTAGTGGGGGCACCATCAGGACCCTTCTGCCCTGAAAAGGGGGTCTCCTGTTCCTTCAGCTTCCATTCTCACAGGGTGTGACATGGAACTCTTACAAGCAGAATACAAGGGAGGTCACTGACTTTAATCCACATGTTAAACATTAGTAAAGTTTACTTTCTTATCTTTTCAGGAAAAAAATTAAGTAGAAACAGAAATTTTAATGTTTTCTTCCTTTCCTCAAATGGTTGTCTTATTCTCAGAGGAGCCTCCTCCCATTTTGTAGACAGTAGTTCTATAGGAAGGTGTCACTGTTTGCATTGTGTCCCCTGAAAGGTGTGTTCAATGTTCCAACCCCTGGAACCTGTCAGTCTGCCCTGGTTTGGTAATAGGGTCATTGCAGAGGTAATGAGTTAAGATGAAGTCACAGTGGAGTAGGGTGGACCTTTGACCCAATAGGACCAGTGTCTGTCCTGTGAAGAAGAGAAGATATGCTTGGGAATAAAACTATAGAGAGACACACAGGGAGGAGACACCCATTGAGGATGGAGGCAGAGACTGGAGCTATGCATCTGCAAGGCCAGAACACCAAGAATGACAAACCCCAGAAGCTACAAGAGGCAAGGCAGGATTATCGTCTACAGAGCATGGCTTTGCCAACACCTCAAATTTAGATTTCTGGCCTCTGGAACTGTGAGACAGTACATTTCCATTTTTGTAAGCCATACGGTTTGTGGCGTGCCAGCCCAATAAACCCAATATGGAAGGGATCCAGAGAATGACTGAGAAAGTTCAAAGGGGTAGCAGGAGGACCAGTAGGTGACCCTCAAACTCGGGCAGGTAAGATCTCAGGGAAGAGGGCACAGGCAATGACTTCAAATCTTCCTTGGAAGCAGGAAGATGTGAGCAAAGCCACTGGAATGCTCAAGCAAGCAGCAAGCCCAGGGATGGGGACTGAGAGCACAGGCTCAGCTGCACTGCCTGGAGGGGCGGAAGTGCTTAGGGAAGCTGAGCAAGGTGACCTGACAGGTGGGGTGGGTGAGCTGTGGAGAGACCTGAATTGCCGGCCATGCTAGGTGGTACACGCTTGTAATCCCCTCCACTAAGGAGGCTGAGATTGGCAGATTGCAAGTTCAAGGCCAGTTTCAGCAATTTAGCAAGACTGTGTCTTAAAATAAAAAATGAAAGAGGTTGGGGATGTAGCTCAGTGGTGATGTACCTCTGGGTTAAATCCCCAGGACCAAAAAACAAAGCAAAACAAAACAAAAAATTCCAGTTCCTTGGGGTTCCCTTCTTGGCGTTTGAATTTATTCCACCGCTTTCTAGTTGTTGCCTTCTAATTTTGTGTCTGGTCTTCCAGGTGCACCTCCTACACTACAATACCTTCCATCTGGTTTCCTGAACCCAGGCCGGTCAAATTCTCTCTGCCTCAGGGATTTGAAATCCTACCACATTCAACTCACCACTTTGGGATCCTGTTCATAAAGTTTAATAAACTGCTGCATCTCTGGTGAGAGGCACACTAAGCAGCTGTTGGAAAGATTGAGATTGTTAAATGAAAAGTAGGGGCTGGAGCAGTGGCTCAGTGGTAAAGCACTTGCCTAACATGCGTGAGGATCTGGATTTGATCCCTAGCACCACGTACACACAACTAAGTATCTAAGTATACTAAAACTTAAAAAAAAAACAACTAAACTAAAAAAAACTTAAAAAAAGAGAAGTAAATAAATAAAATTGATTCTCTCTCTAAAAAAAGGTAAAGTTTAGGGAAATTTTTATGTAGGATGCTTTCATTTTCATATAAAAATTTTGAACATTCAGAGTATTTCTGTTAGATTACACCCTTCCTCCCAAACAAATAAATATGTCAACTAGTAGAGGATATTGCCTCTGGAAGGAAACTGGGAATCTAAAACAGGAGAGAAGACCAACTTGCTTATTGATGTATTTGCTTTTGTTCTTAAAACTTTTGTGTACCATATATATGTTATATACTATAATAATTTTAAAAAGAAACATCTGTGCTCCTAGTGCTACTTATGTTAATGGATTAACATAGCCGATGGCATGAACTCGGTGGGTGCTGGAGAGAACAGATATGCTAAAGGTAGAATCAGATATTGAAAAAAGGACAAGGAAAATAAACTATCCCTGTTCGTGGAGTAGAATACCCTTTCCCTTGAAGGGGTCAGATACTGCCTCTGGAGCCCAAAGAAGAGATTTCTGCTATCGTAGCTCACCCGAAAGAATAGGTTTACTCACTTATTTTTTCATCAGCCATTCAATAAATATTTATTGTGCGCCTAGCTCATTTCCTGTGCTGACTGCTGGGGATACAAGAAGATCAAAAGTGAAAGAGTTTCTGCTCTCATAGAGATGTGGATTTTTAAGGAATTCAGCCTTTGGAATACAGTCTGTTAATGCCATAAGGAAAGGTTTGTATGCCAGACATTTGTCTAGCTATATGTCAATCACTGGATATGATAAGCAGAATTAATGACACCTAAAGATGTCTACATCTTAATCCCCAGGACCTGCAAATAAATTATCTCATATGACAAAAAAGCCTTTATAGCTGTGATTGAATTAAAAAACCTTGAGATGGGGAGATGATCCTGCATAATCTGGGTGGGCCCAGTCTAATTACATGGCTCCTTAAAATCTGAGCATTTTTCCCTTTAAATTCAGAATCAGAGGAAGATGTGCTATGAAAAATTGGTCAGAGATGCAAGGATGCTAGTTTAGAGATGGGTGAAGGGGCCTAGAACTAAGGAATGTGGGCAGCTTCTTAAAACTGGAAAAGAGCACTTTGCCACATCTTTAACCCAGTGAGATCTATGTTAGATATCCAGCTTACAGAGATGTGCTGTTTTAAGCCACTAAAATGGTTGTAATTTGGCGGGCAGCTGTGGCACATACCTATAATCCTAGTGGTTCAGGAAGATGAGGCAGGAAGATTGCAAGTTCAAAGGCAGCCTCAGTAACTTAACAAGGCCCTGTCTCAAAATTAAAAAAAATAAAAATAAAAATGGGATGGGGATGTGGCTCAGTTGATAAGTGCCTCTGAATATTTTGGGCTAGTCTATGAAGTTGGATAAAACAAAGTCCCTGTCCTGGAGAGTTCATTTAGTATCAGAATTTATTGGGGGGCAGAAACATGTAAACAATATAATAAAAGTGTTAAGCCTGGAATGTGTGTATGTAGCTAAATGTGTAAAATTGATTTGAAGACATTGTTTTGATATCTCCCATCTTAGAAAAGTTTGTCCACCACTACTCACCCATTTCCTTATTCCCCTTTGTAGAGCAAACTCCTTGAAGGAATTGTCTGTTATGGTAGTCTTCAATTCTTTCCTTCCATTTCTTCTGCAAGCCAGACTTAGTTGGGTCTCTGTAGCCACTACCCCAGTAATGCTACTTGCCTGTGGTCTGGATGGTCAATGAACCACCTGTTGCTAAATACAATGGCTTTTTTTTTTTAAGAGAGAGGGACAGTGAGAGAGAGAGAGAGAGAGAGAGAATGAGAATCAATTTTATTAATTTTTCTGGCTTTTGTTGCTCTGACACTTCATTGTGTATGTGGTGCTGGGGTTCAAACTAGCATCCTTGCACCTGCCAGGCAAGTGCCATAACTACTGAGCCACTGCTCCAGCCCCAGCAGTTTTTGATCCTCACCACACTGATGGCAGCACTGATGCAACTGACCATGCCTTCTTTCTTGTGCTCTTCCTTCACTTGGTTCCCAGATCCCATCTTCTTGGTTTTTCTCCTTCTTCCCTGAATCTCCTTTGTAGGTTCCCTATCATCTCCCAACTTGTTAATATCGGAGTGTTCCAGAGGTTAGCCCTTGGTCTCGTTTTTAAAATATTTCCTCCTTTGGTGACCTCATGCAGTCTCATATCAACTAAATGCTAACGACTCCCAAATTTATCTAGCCATCTCAGACCTCACTTTTAATTTACAGATTAATTTTATCTCACCTGCTACTTAAATATGTAGTAGACATATCATGCTAAACATGTCCAGTACTGAGCCTTCTGATTGTCCCAATTCACTCCCTATAATCTGCTCCACGCACATCTTCCCCATACCAGTTGATGAAGACTGTTCTTTCCTGTGCTCAGATTCACAATTGACTCTGTCTCACATTTCACATCAACCCATTAGGAATCTCTGCTCTTTCAATCTTCCAAGTACATCCAAAATCTGATCACCATTGCCCCTCACACAGATTACTGCAAAAAACTAGTTTATACAATTGCCTACTAGGAAATGAATGATGGATACCCCAGCCCCACCTTACATCTCTCAGGTCATCTTCTCCTTTCTTGCCCTTGCTTATTCTGTACCAGTTACACTGGCATCTATTTCTTCCTGATGTACTAAATATCATCTATTTATGGAGAACATCAAAAGAAGTTGTATTTGTTAGTAAATGGGAAAAAATTAGGAGGCTCAGAAGTGGCAGGGGTGGAGTAAAGCAGAATAGGCCAAGGTAGGATTCCACAAAAGGTAACACTTGAAGATGAGGAAGTAGTCCACAGGACCAGCAGGGTTCTTATTTCTTTGGAGACAATGAATCTTAATGATTGTGAACTGTAAAGCTGAGTGCGGTGGTACATGCCTATAAACCCAGCAACTCAGGAGGCTGAGACGGGAGGATTGCAAGTTCGAAGCCAGGCTCAACAACTTAGCAAGGCCCTAAGCAACTTCAGGAAATCCCGTCTCAAAATTTTAAAAAAGTGAAAATGGCCTGAGGATGTAGCTCGGTGGTTAAGCACCCTCGATTTAATCCCTGATACCCCTGTCTCACTCCCCAAAAAGAGATTCTGATCTGGGCCCGGCACTTCATAGGTACTCAGTAAACATTTAATGAGTGAATGCATAAATTTCCTTAGTCAGAAACTTTCCATTGCTTAATTTTTCCTGTTTTGAAGAATGTTGTTTACTACTTCACCTGTTTTTTAAAAAATATTTATCTAGAATACTTCAGGGTTCCTACAACACCAGGAATATTTACATTAAAAATAAAAATCCAATGGACAGGTCTGAAAGAACACTTGATTCTGCCCTGGAGGTTTATTTCAGCCTTGGAATCCAAACCATACCTGTTCTGACATGAATCACGAACGAAACTGGAAAGATATGATTCTGAAAGTTCACGTAGCAATCACCCATGACTCCATGAGTGCACCACCTTGGTATTACCATTTCTAAACTTGGAACTGGAAGGTCAATGGATGCTTTGTTTAAGATGGCAGAAAGCTAAATCTCCATGCATGAATTGTTTTCATACAGAAAACTCAGTCATTTACATGATCTCATAAATCCACATCAGCTTCTCAGGGACTTACTTGAAGAAGCTATGTAACTACTGTTTAAGAATATGGGCCTGGAATCACACAAACATGTTGAAGCACAGGAAGTGATCACTCTTGAGAATCCCTGTATGGGATTTTTGTCATAATATCTGATTATATCTTATTATGTAATCTTTTTCGATGCTTCGGAATAAAGGTGGGGGATGGATCTCTTAAAAATCAAAGGGAGATCAGTAGAGGAAAGAGAATAAGAGGTGGGAAGTAGGGAGGGAGGGGAAGTTCTAGGGAGGGATATTGATCAAATTACATTGTTATATTGTATGTATGTATGAATGTGTAGCAACAAATCCCATCAATATGTACAACTATAATGCACCAATAAAAATGCGGAAAAATACAAAAAAGAGGAATTTTAAAAAGTTCAATGTGAAATGTGTGTGTGAAAAAACAGAGAGAGAGAGAGAGAGACAAAAAAGAAAATATAAACAAAGTGTAAAGACTGAAATAAGATTGGCTATCCCACCTTTTCCTCACTCAAATATCAACAATATGTTAGAATCAGTATGTTCTTGCCTACAGTTTCCTTTTTTATTTCATTCACTTGGTCTATGGGAGGGGAGGAGGATTGCTACAATCTCAGGCCAACTGAAGTTCCACAACCTCAAAGTTGTCCTTGCTAGACATTTTTTAGGAAACATGAGACTGGTGATGCCAGCGTTCATCCTAGCTTCTTTCGCTGATCCGGTGGAGCTGACTCACAAGAGCTGAGTGTTAAATTTTCAAGAAGTTTGGTGATCTGTTTGATGTCAAATTGATAGCTTGAACTCCATGGTGGAGGTATTTGTACCATGGAAACTGGCAATTACTAGCAAATCAGCCCCCACGCCCTGCTGCCAGCTGCAGAAACCCAGCTGTTAAACAATTCTCCAGTACATCATTGGTTGTGTGAAGAGGCCTTTCTAAAAGTTCATTTTTCAACTAGAGTTTCTTTTCTTTTGTACTGGGGTTTGAACCACTGAATTACATCCCCAGCCTTTTTATGTTTATTTCGAGACAAGGTTTTGTAAAATTCCTTAGGAGTCTCACTAAGTTGCTGAAAGTGGCCTTGAACTTGTGATCCTCCTGCCTCCTGAGTCATTTAGGTTACAGGTGTACACCACTGTGCCTGCCTTCCACTAGACTTTCTGTCTATTTAAACTTTCTATAACAGATCATTTATGTGTATAAATAATTTTATGTTTCTGTTTTCTATGTGAAAAAAAACTATTTACAAGCATGAATATCTTAGTGGGTTATGGTTTTACACCTATTTATATAACTCCATTGTAACTACGTGACCTGATTGGAATTGCTAACTCTCTGTCCTTCTCATCTCAAGGCAACTTCATACTCTCTCATTCTGATATAATTTATCTGTGTAAACTTCAGCTTCATTATTTATTTATTTATTTCATTTATTTTTATTTTTTTAAAGAGAAGGACAAAGAGAGAGAGAGAGAGACATAGAAAATCAATTTTCATTGAGTTTTTCACATGGCTTTCTTTGCTCTGACACTTAGCTGTGTACATGGGTGCTGGGGTTTGAACCTGTGTGCTCGTGCATGCCGGGCAAGTGCCGTAACCACCGGGCCACCACTCCAGCCCAGCTTCATTATTTATAAAACTGGGATAATAATGGTGCACACTGCTCATTTAATTGCTGGGGTATTAAATAGCAACACATGTAAAGGACTTAACACAGTGCTTGGCACATGGCAGTATTTCGATAAATTTTGGTTATAGTGTAGCAATAGTAGCATGCTGGGTACACACTCACAAAAAGATGAAATGTGATGAACAAATATTTTGACCAGTCCCTGTATGGCCTTGGAATACAACTGAACTGTTTGCTATTTGGTGGCGTGGATACTGGGGGTCTCTCTTCGAGCTGAAATGATGTCAGTTGAGTGATAATCTCAATATAACATTGGATATTTCTTATATCAGGCATATCAAGTTGATATTTGGGGGCTGAAGGCTAAAATATATGGGGCATTTCATATCTTCTCATCTGTCTTCAAACTTCCAAAAGCACCATCTCCTCATGTTCCATCCTCCTTTTCACTGATGGTTGTGGTTCATGAGAAAATAGAAGCAATCCAGGTCGTACCTTCTTCTTTTCCTTCCACTAAATACACCAACTTACACGAAGCTGTGCCTGTGTTTTTTGTCTTCCCCCTGTTACTGCAGATGATGTGTCTAAGCTCCAAAGGGATCGTAACCCTTCTCACCTTCTTGAGGACCTTGACTCTTAGAGTTGTCCCCTTTCTCTGTATCATCAACCTTTCCCTCTCTACTGCACCATTCTTCTCACAACAGTTCTAGCTCCCACCTGCAGATAAAACAACTTCCGCTGCTGTCACCACTCTGCACCAGCACTCTCCTTTCTCTGTTCCCTTCCTACCACACTGGTCAAAGTCTCCACCCTTGCACCTTCCATTCTCTCTCAAATCTACTTTCATCAGCCTTCTCTCTGTGTTTTGTCAAGGACACTGGTAACATCCACGAGGGGAAATTCAGCGATCACTCATCTATCTTTGTGTTTCAGCATCTTTCAGTGGCATTTGTCAGCCTTGACCTTTGAAAATCCCTCCCACCTTGGCTGCTGTGTCAGCACATTCTTTGCTTTCTGCCTACTCTCCAGCCATTCCCTCTCAGACTCCTTTGCTGGTACCTTCTCTCTGCTTGATTTCTAAATGTTGCAGTACCTACATCTTGGCTCTTTGCCTTCTCCTTCCATAGTATATCTTATCTGATTCCATGGCTTTAAAATTCTGTTTATTTGCCCGTGATTCCCAAATCTGTGCCTCCAGGCCCGCTCTCTAATGAGTTTCTGTCCTCGATTTAGACTTCCTACTTATATACTTACTTGAATGCTCAACCGGCAGCTCGAACAAGAGGACCACACAGAACTCTCGACTTTTTCTTCACAATAAATTTCCTATAATTATCTACACTTCGTAAATGGCACCATCTACTTACTTGCTTAATGTCTCAATTCTCCTATCCAATGTAATCGGCTTGTTGGCTCTGTTCCTACACAGTAACCCAATTCTGTTCTGTCTTAGCCCTCCTGCTTTCTGTCCTGGTCTTTTTTTGTACCAAGGATTGAACCCAGGGGTGCTTAACCTCTGAGCCACATCCCTATCCTTTTTTATATTTTATTTTGAGAGAGGGTCTTGCTAAGTTTCTTAAGGCCTTGCTACATTGCTGAAGCTGACTTTGAACTTGTGATCCTGCTCCGTCTCTGGAGCTGCTGAGATTATAGGCAAGTGCCTCTGTTCCTGGCTTGTCCTGGTGATTTATGATTAGTTCTCTCCCCAGCACCAGAAGGAGGTTTTTTTTTTTTTTTTTTTTTTTTTAGAAATGATGTCATATCATCCCCCCTTTAATTAGTTTCCCATGAGATTACAGTTCAAAGTCCTTATCCCCAACCCCCACTCCAGGTCCTCCCTTTGCTGGCCCAAGCCTCCCTCTCCAAGTCATCTGCTCATATTCTTCTATAAGCTCCTGCCCCACCGTTCTTCAGTACATTTCTGCACCAAGTCAAGCTGGACCTACCCTTAGGCCTTTGTATTTGTGTTGTTCTGCCTCCATATCTATGCTTCCTGTCATTCAGGTCTTAGTTCAAGTCACTTCTCCAGAAAGACCTTCCTTGACCACCCAATCTACAGCAGTCCCCTCCTCCCCTCTTCACTAGCACATTACTCTTTTTATTTATTTCTCATGTAGCATTATCTGCATTTGTTGTGGGGGTCCGGTTATTGATGCATAGAGAGACCACCAGAGAGCAAAGTAGAAAAGAAAAAAAAATTTATTGTGGGGACAGAGAAGAAACAGGCTGGTGCACCAGGGCTACTGCCCCAAAGTAAAGTTGGAACAGCAGCAGCCATGTGTAACTCAAGCAGGCTGTTTTTAAAGATGAAAAACCACAAAAATTTTGGCAGGCTTACAAAAGGGGTCTTCTTCCAAGAAATGCAAACAGCAGACTTCAGTTTATCTAGTTGAGGCTGCATCTGGCGGGTCAGCAGGGCGGACTAGGCGAGGAGCTGAACTATCCATCTCTGAAACCAGTAGCTTGTGGGGCCTCTGGAGGAATGGGTTGCTTCACAGAAATGGTCACAATGACCTTCATTCATGACCATATTATTTTATCTCAGGTATTTCTGTCCATTTCCCATAGTCAACACAACTTAAAGATTTTATTGGCAGCCATTTTAGTTTGGCCAATCTTAACTAGATATATTTGTTTTATATCAGGGAGGTCTCTACCCTTTAACACATTTACATGGGTTGCTTAGTCGTTTACTCTGCCCTCTCTCCTGGCAGTCTGGCTTCAGGAGAGTAAACCCTTTGTCCACCCTTGTTCCTGTTGTTTCCCCAGTCCTGTCTCACATATCACGTGTGACTAACCAATAATTGCTGTAGGAATGAGTGAACACTCTGGATACCCAACAAAGACATTTCTTGCAGGTTAGGAGATTGTCTATTATAATGCTCACTCTCCTATATGTAAGGTCACACCCATGTGAGAAATTTATTTCAGAATGACACACCAGGAGAACTTTACTATGTTGAGAACCTGCTGTGCCTCCTGTTTCCAAAATTAAAGCTGTCGCAGATTGTTCATTAGGAAATAGAAAGCCAAATGTCAAGCTTAAGGACAGAGGGACAGAGCCATGTCTCTCCAACAGTGAAGGTGTGTTCTCCTTTCCTCAGGCCTGTTTCCTACTTTTCTTATGAGAAATCCAGCAATGAAATTTGCTACAACTCACCTCAATTTCATTTAGACAAGTGTGATGTAAAGGGGAAGGAGAGATGGGAGAGGTTAATTAATGAATATGATGCTATAGTAAGGAGAAAGAAGTTCTGGTATTTTATTGCACAGCAAGATAAGTCTAAATAATAATAATTATATATATACATAGATATTAGAGAGAAAGAGAGGGGGAGTTAGGGCGATAGAGTCACTTTTATTTATTTTTTTATCAGAGTTTTGTTTTTCTAGCACTTAGCTGTGTATGTGGTGCTGGGATTCAAACCCAGGAATTCAAGCATGCCAGGCAAGCGCTCTACTGATGAGCCACCTCTCTAGACCTTTATGTTTAAATATAGAAGAAGAAAGGATTTTGAATGTTTTTTACCATAATGAAACTATTAATGTTTGAGGAGACAAATAGGTTTACCCTGATTTGAACCTTATGCAACGTATTTGGATATCGAGACATCACATGGTACTCTACTTATATGCCAGTTAAAAATGTTTAAAAAGAATTGTGATTTGAACAAAACCATTGCAAGTGTTAACACTGAAGCAGAGACTGGACAGCTGCCTGGCAGGGATGTTGACAGGGAGCAATGCGGTGTTGATGGGAGTTTTCTGTCTGGAAGAGTTTAAGTGGCAGTATGAGCAGTCCTCATTGTTGTGAGGTGATTTGTTGTGATTTGTATCTGGGGATTCCCTAAGGTTACTTTAGTTAGCACTTGACTTACCCACTAAGAGTCCAACTCGTTGGGTGTGAGGAGTGTTAGGTGTATTTGCATCAGTTGACTTGATGAGTGTCACTTCCGATTCTTGAGCCAAAAGATCAATGGATTTTGATCGTTGATTATTCTCTCAGTGTTCCATGTCTCAGAAGTGGTAGAAACATACTTTTTAGAGTAGAATGCTATGCCTTCATCTTAAGTAAATGCATGGACTACACCCTTCTGAGGTTCAAAGGAATTGTTCTTAATTGTTGTTTAGGTCTGGAATGGTTTTGAAGTTTATGGAGCATAATACATACATGCCTCTCCCCAGCATGACAGAATTAAAATGTAAGTCTTTTGAAGTTCAGAGTGTTGGTATTTTAATTTATTGGTTATGTATTTTGCTTGTGGCAACAGCACTCAGAAAACAGGAATCAGAAAAGTGTATACCAATCCATTTTTATTGCATATTTTTTCATATTTGTATTAGTTAGACATAGATGATATAGACAATATATTCATGATTAATCTATCAGGGAATAACAGTGGACACATCTCTTGGACTCTAGAGTATGCTTTTAATATAGCCCTCATGTCCTAAATGTAATATGGAATAATGTCAATGAATACAAGAATTGTACCTTAATTTAAGAAATTTTCCCAGATAGGCATTGCAATCAATTATTATTTAACAAATAAATTTGTATTTTAATTTTTAATACAAATTTAAACATTAGTGTAAGTGGCTTTGAAGATGAGGAATTCAGAAAAAAGCTTTCATAACATTTTTTTTATAAACTCTTCCAAGAAGTCCAAGTTTGAGTCTTTTGGTTACCAAATTTAAAAAACAATGAACCAATAAATTGTATTATTACATTATGCAAGTGATGAATTTTTAAGATTAACGTTTAAAAATACACATTTTATCTGCATTTATGTGGGTTAAATTTTCAAATAAAATCAGGACTTATATAAAGATATACTAATTTGTAAGTATAGTTGAAGAGAGAATTCAAAATGGTACATTAAAATATGTAAAATATTATCTGCAATCTCATATAGTAAATATGTAATATAATACATAATATATTCCCTTATACATAAACTTATTAGGACATGTCTCTTTAGTATTTTGCCTGTGACCTTTCTTTCAACATTGCTTAAATCAATATAATAATTTCAACTTAAATGACTATAAGTTCATTGTTGAACACATGTCATAAAGCTTAGGTCATTTTCCAAATGCATTTGAAAGAGAAATTTAGCTTGACTTATTTTGTCTCCGATGTTCTTTTATTAAGCAGCAAATACTGGCATTGAGTAATTAGTGGTATTGAACCAGCCGCAAAATTTACTAGTGATTTAATCATCTAGTCAGGAGTATTCATTGAATATCTTGACAGAACTTTGAAAGGTTCCTTGGAGATCTGAAAAAGAAAAAGTATAAGCAAGGACGAGTAAAGCTATTATTTGGAATCTATCAAGATAACCTTGATTTGCCACATGTTCAATTCAAAGGCAAGAAGGCTTTCTATTCAACTTATTTTACAGTGCTGAAGTTTTGAAAGTCTTTTGCATCATTGTTTGCTCACATCCTGGTATCCTGGCTAAGATAAGAAAACTCCAAGGTCCAGGAAGTTTCCTACGGAATCAGATGGTGACTGATCCCTGAACCAAATTCTTGGTGTTTATCTAGGCTCCAAGCTGAGTAGCCTGCTTTAAAATAGGCCAGAAAGATCTTCTGAAAGTGTGCATGTGCTCGCATGCGCACACGCGTGCACACACACACACAACTTCTGCCTTGAACCATGGCCATACAGGGCCATCAGTCTTATTAAAGAGAAAGCTATGGTATATCTGGTGCTTAGTAAACAAGACTTAATAACAAAGGTTACTTATTACCAAAGGGAAACCTGTTAGTTTTTCTTTATGTTAATCAAGATCATTAGCATCTTGTGAGTTATCAGTGAGTATCTCCCAACTGTGCCCCTCCCTGTTCTGGCTGGTCTGGAGGGTCTAAGGTTATAGGGTCAACATCCTGGGGAAGTCTAGTTTTGTTCCCAACCCTGACCCTCCCTGATTTCTGCTCCAAATTGAAACTCAGGGCACAGTCCACATGTCATAGATGAATGAGTCCATAAATGCCAAGGAAGACAGATAGCTAGAAAGCAACCCAGCTCTAGAGATAAGTGGTAAACTCAAGATTGTATGGCTAAATACAAAACAACCCTCAGCAGGATAAATATAAAAAGTTGTTTCTGAAAAAAGAAAAACCCAAGAAAGTTGTTCCTGTAAAAGGAAAATGACGTTCCTGGAAAGTAGTCATGAATAACTAGGAAACAGAAGGGTCTATGGTTGTATGGAGCAAAAGTTTTCTCCTGGTTTTTCAGGATGGGGTCAATGGAAAGCTTACTAGAAATGCAGATGGTTTTACAATTAGTACCGAAGATGACCTATTTTTTTTTTAAACTGTCTTATGCAATGTGTTTTAGTTCCAAATGTGGCAAGAGGGTGTGAGAACCGCCTGGGGTCTCTCATTCCTGGGGCTGCACATAGCTCTGGGTGGGGACAGTCTTCCTTGTGACCCTGTGGTTACACGTGTCTCTGCCAGCTATCTGCCCTGACATCTGAATTAGGGAGAGGATGAATGATGTCTTGGGCCCTTCTGTGGAATTATTGACTGGCTTCATTGGCTGAGTTCCCTGGAAGTTATTGAACATGGAACTCATAACAGAATCTTGATTGGAAGGAGATCCTGTTTGCAAAGGAATCATTTTCTGTGTAAATTTTAGATTTTCTTCTCCTCTGACAAATCATCCTTGTTATTAGCATCATCTGAATTATCAGTGAGCATCTCTCAGTTGTGTTTTCTTCCCTGTTTTGGTAGGTTCTCTGTGTATCTTCTGTTTACCTGGTGTTACTTCTCACCTGAGTGCACTCAAGTAATGAATACCCAACCTTGGGATAGTCCCTTCAAGTAAACTTATATTCTGAATTTTTCCTTCCTTGAATACCATTCACACCTGCAATCCTACAATACAGTTTAGTAAGTATCTGTCCAATTGCATTATGTATGCTATATTTTCCTCCTTACCTGGAACATACATTCTTTGGAATCAGGGGTTAAAGGGAGAGAGGAGATAAGAATATTAACTTTTGCATTATTTGGAATTTTTTATCATGTGTATGTATAACTTATTAAACTGCTTTTACAAAGTGTATTACTCTTCCTGGTTGCATATATTATAAAAAATAAGAAGCAAAACAAAAGTATTTTGTATAGCTTCAGTATGGTAATAAATGAAATCCATTTAGGTTTGATAAGTGCCTTTGCACTGAAAGGAAGACAAAAATGAAAAAGTAATGATAATAATGAACGAAAACCAAACCTCTGTGACTAAATGTTAATAATGGCGACTTTACTTCATTTAGGGGGCTTCCAGATCAAAACTTCGACTGCATATTTAAACTCGTGCTGTTCACTTAGTTGATCTCAAATGGGAATACACAGACATCAGCTATCAAGTTTCTAGCCTGGAAAAATTCATAAAGGCCACTGGACACAGACACCATGGGGATATCATTCAGACAGTTCATAAAAATAACTTGCCCAACATTTTTGGAACCTGATGCAAGCTATACTTGTGGCTGTGTCTGTTTCCTTTGCTTTATTCAGTAACAACTGAAAAGACGCCACCAGGGCTATAACTTGGATGCTACAGGGAGACTGGTGCAGCATAAGGCTGCAGTTAACTCGACAGCCAATTACACAGGGGAGACTGCTGACTGAAGGCAACTAACATTTTAGATTCAGACTCAGGGGACTTGATGGTAAGGGAGTGCTTAAGTCCAGAGTAAAGCAGGTGATTGGGGTACAAGTATTCAAGCAGCAACACAGTCCAAGATTATATCACTTGTGTTCATAAGCGAGGGGTCCCAATTTTGTGTCACATGAATACATAGAACAACCACCACAATTAACTCTAGTAACTAAGTAACTAAGTACATCAGTACTTCGGAAATATTTATTGAATACCTACAACATGCTAGCATTTTAAGACATTCAAATATATGTCAGCTATTCCCTGATCTCAAGGGGTTTGAAGTCCAGGATTGAGCTCAGATCCTGTGTTTTACCTTTGAGAGATCAGTTGCTCTAACTTTTTAGAGAATGGAGGGAGAGGTCACTTCCAGTTGCACTATTAGGTAAGTTTCTATTATAGAGAAAGCTTCTTGGAAGGAATGTATTGTTTATTTAAAAAATACAATTTTTATTGAACTATATAGCACACATGTAGAAGTGTATATTGCATGAAAAGTACAGGATCACTGAATTTTCAATAAGCTGAACATACCAAGTGTAACCAGCATCTAGAGAGAATAGCACTGCACTCCAGAAGACCACTTGTGCCCCATTCCAACCACTCTTGGGGAAACTGGATTTTGTTAGGTTAATATAGACACAGAAAAATTATTTGAGGTGGATTAATATACTAAATCCACATGAATTATTATTATTTCTGTATTATTAGACATTGGAAGCCATGACCCATATTTGAGGAATGGATTGACAAATAATTTGCTTGGCATTATGTTAGACGGCTAAGCTAATAATAACTTCAAATTGTATGATTCTCAATGCAACAGGGAGATGACTCCCTAGGATACTTGGAGGTGGAGGGTGAACTCCTAGGAGACTGGAGGGTGTGAATATGGGGGAATCATCTCAGAAGATCTCTGTCCTCCATGAGAGATCCATTTAACTCAGGAGTTCTTCTGGGGGAAACAGTAAAAGGGGGAACCCAAGCTGGGCATCCATGACATGGCATTAGCCCTGAATAACTAAGTATATATACATTGGTTCTTGAATGTTTGATAATGTTTCCCTCTCTACTGTTTCTCTATATCCACCTAATAAGAAAAAAAATAATTTGCTTGGAGTGCCAGTTGGAGAACAGGGTTGGTTCATGTTGTAGAGGCTTAAATGCCAAGTAAAAAAAGTTATATTTTATTTGCTTGCTGCTGAAGGTTGTTGAAAAAAAAAAGGATTATTTTGTGAGACTTTTCAATGACAGTCACTTATTGGGCGATGAAAGAGGTGAGACTGGATGGGAAGTTTCTATAATGGTACAGGCATCAGATAATTTTGGCTCTGAAATGGCAGTGAGAAGAGAGTAACTGGCCATCCAAAAACACTGTGGAGAGCCAACCGAAACTGGTTGTAGCTTTTCAGGAAAAGGGGAAGTCAGAGAAAATTTCCTTCCATGGATTTAATCAAAAGACAATTTAATAACTTTCTACTACTTGCCATTTACTTTTTAAAAAAGGATTAACACAGTTTTTGCATGCTGAGAAAGTTCTGATAACTTTCTTAAAATATTTGAATAAAACCTTGAGTTGCTCCAAAGAAACTCTAAAGAAAGCAACCGCCCTTTTAGACGAAAGGAGACCTTTGTTAGAACCTTCGACAACCTGTTTGTCTTTTTAAATGAGTGCATGCTAGAATAAACATTTTGCTGGCGGGAAAAATGACTCCAAGGAAGATTTTTGAAACTATCACATTAACAGCAAATTAATCCATATTCCTGAGAAGGAATTACTTTCATTTATATACTTTTTTTTTTTTTAATGGTTACTGGGGATTGGACCACTTTACCTCAGAGGTACATCCCCACATCTCTAGCTTAAAAAAATTTTTTTTGAAAATTAATTTTCTGGGTACAGAAAATTGCTAAGGGACTCCCTAAGTTGCTGAGGCTGGGCTCAACTTGCATTTATCCTCTCTCAGCTTTCTGAGCTGTTTCCATACTTTTATCTGTAATGCGTTTCTATCGGAAAACAACTTAATATTTTTTTGTTTGTTTTTTGAAAACTTACTACTTTGGCCGTGTGGGCAACGGGCGTTTATTTATGGCACAGGCACCCCTACCCCACATTCCAACTAGTTCCCTCCAAAGCAGTAGGTCCTTCACTCCACAAGTAACACCTAACATATACGTTGATTTACTATAAAGCCTATTAACTGCATGTCCTTCTGCACAATCAGCACCTTATCTCTTACAGTTTTTATTCCATGTGACTGTAATTGGAGGTACTAGGATTTCTGTCGTAAAACATCAGCAGGCGGAAGAGGAGCCTCTCTCAAAATCTGATCTACGTACAGGTGGCCCAGAGTACTTTCTAGGACACAAGGGAAGGAAGAGAACTTTACTCGGGAAAGAGCCCGTGGGTGCGAAGAGGAGGGGAGTCGGGAAGACGAGAGCTGGCTTAGGCAGTACCCCCTGCTCGCTCTCAATCTTAGCCTCCACCGCCCCAGCGGGCAGGCTCCGGACAGCCGGAGCCGGGCCTTCCCACGCCACCAGTCGCACACCTCCGCGGCTGGGCCAGCAGAAGTTCCGCAACTTCTCCTCCAGCAAGGAGAGGAAGGGTGTTATTAGGTTTAAAAGGGAAGTCCCTCCCCTTTCCCGGATTCCGATTGGCCGGGGTCGGCCCCACCCCCATGAGGAGTCTGGCCGATTGGCTGCGGGAGGGACCCGCCGCAGGCCGGGAGGGGCGGCCGCCCCAGGTGGCAGGTGGGGCGGGCACTGTCCGCGCCGCCCCCGCAGTCTCCTCCCCGTCGCGCGCTCGCAGCTCTCAAGCTTGAGGGTTTGCGCGCGGGTGCGGCGCGCCGGGAGCCGGACAGCCAAGAGTTGACCATGAAGAGCCTCAAGTCCCGCCTGAGGAGGCAGGACGCGCCCGGCCCCGCGTCGTCCGGCGCCGCCACCGCCGCCGCCGCCAGCGCGGTGAGTCTCGCGGCCCGCGCGCGTCCCGGGCTTCCCTGCGCCCGACTCCCGCGAGCCTTGCGCCGCCCTTCTCCGCTGGCTCTCAGCCGCTCCGGCTGCAGGGCCCGGAGACCGCACGGACTTTCTCGGTCGCCGCAGCCGTGCCCCGGCGAGTCTCTGCCCGGCCTCACAGCGCCGGGTGTCGGAGCTTCGGCGAGAAGCCCGGGTGCTGTGGCGTTTGCGGGGAGCCTCTGCGCGCAGCCCTTTCCCTCCCCCGGCGCTGACCTGGCTCCCCGCCCGCAGGTCCCCGTGGCCCTCCACGGGGCCGGGGCTCGCGCGGGGCAGTCCAGGCGGGCAGGCCTCCCCGCGCGGACTCCGAACTTGCGAGCCTGAGCCCTGCGGGGCTGCGTGGACGTCGAGTGGCTTCCGCTGTCGCTGTCACCGGGGAAATGAGTTTCTGAGCGAGGCCGGGAGAATCGGCGTCTTTGTGAAGACAAACCCTTACTCAGGTGTTGACCCTGGAGATGGAGAAGTCGGGAAGGGGGTTGTCCTGTTGGCGGGGTAAATGTCACCCACTCAGCACTGATCTGCAGCCCGAGTTCAGTGTGCAGACTGGGGAGGAGTGGAGTAGTCAGGGCCTCCGTCTCGTTGGCAAGAGAACAGGAATCTTGGGAAACAGCCTGACCGCAGATGTTGGGATTTAGATAATTTGGCAGGTTAGAAGAATGGCAATATCATCACAGTTCTATTATTAAAATAAATGCCATTTAAAAAGTCTTGGAAGAGGCAAACGCAGAGGAAATGTATGTTCAAACTGCCCAGTGGACCTTTATATTACATAGATTTTATCCAAGGATTATATGCTTTTTATGAAAATAGGAATTTGAGTTAATTTAGATTTGTGCCTTTCTTTCCACCCATTTCCAGAATTATTTTACTAGGACATAAGGGAATTGTGGAGGAACTAGACTTTTTAATTACAAGTGAAAAAAATAGAATGGATTCAGATAATATGATATTTGGTGGTGTTTAATAAAGCTTGAAGATGTTTCATAAGCCCATAAGAGAGGTTCCTATTATTTCACTTAAAA
>PVKS010025875.1:0-29398 GCA_004027875.1 Aplodontia rufa | reverse complement strand
ACACACACACACACACACATATACACATAAAATCAGTGAAACCAAAATCTGATTCTTCCAAAAGAGCAATAAAACAGATAACCTTCAGCCAGATTGATTAGAAAAGTGATTTAAATTGCCAACGTCAGTTCCACGTGCATTTAAAGAAACAATGCCCAGTTCAAAAGCTCTCCACAAAGAAGCAAGCTCCAGGCTCAGATGGCTTCAGTAGCAAATTCTGCCAAATGTTTAAGGGGAAAATGGTACCTGCTCTGTGCAAAGTCATCCAGAAAGCAGAAGAAAGAAAACTTCCTGACAGTGTGGACATCTGGGGAGAGAGGGACAAAGGGACCCAGAGACTGCCCGCAAAGGCGTCACTGGTGTGGAGTGATTCACCACTAGCTGGGTTTCGAAGGCTGGGGCTCTGGGGGTAAAACCCTGGCAGACGGGTGCCTGAAACCTGGCTGTGTAACAGTGCAGGCTGGAACGGGTTCCGACTCATTAGATTTCGTATCTGATCTAACCAGAGAACAAATGCGTGAATGACATCACTAATCCCACTTGATAAAAGAGGAAACACAAAAGGCATGAGTAACGGCTCCCCTAGGGTCACACAGAAAGTCACAGAGCTGCCATTACACCCAGCCCTATCTGACCACGGACCCCACACATCAAACTGAATTTAGTCTTCAAGCTCTGAAACTGTCCCCTGGCCCCTGGGAGGCGACGGTGTCAAGCAGATCATCCTCAGCGCCCACCCCAGAGCTACAGCATGACCGTGACTAGCTGTAAGGACCCAACCACACGGACAGGGTTACTTTTTGTTGATTTTTATATCCACATTTCAACTGCTTTCTAAGATTACCCAACAGGTACAATGAATACTCTTGAAACAAAACATTCAAGAGTAGAGGACAGGGGCTAGAGCGGTGGCTCAGCCGTGATAGCGCTTGCCTGGCATGCGCAAGTACACAGGTTCGAACCCCAGCACCACGTGCTCAATGGAAGTGTCGGAGCAACCAAGGCCACGTGAAAAACTAAATAAAATTGATTCTCTCTTTGTCTCTATCCTTTAAAAAAAAAATAGAAGACAAGTGTAATACAGCCTGTAACCCCAAAAATTCCAAGGCACAAGCAGCATTCCTTAGCCTCCTGCAGCAGAGCATGGCCACTGTGAGAACCGCGCCTCTGCTGCTCTCAAGAGTCTGCCCTGGCACCCACGCAGTGTGGAACCTGAATGCAGATAGCCCCACTTGCTGTCAGCAAGCCATCCGTGAACCAGGGGCTGGCCACCCTGACTTAGCAGTGTCCACTGGCCACTCCTCTTAGTTGAGTTTTTCCGTAGGCACCAAGCAGGTTTCTGTTTTGAGAAAGACCAGCCTGTGAGAATCCCCTGAGAGTACACCAACCTCCCGTGGATCCAGACCAGGACCATGTTTCAAGAAAAACCAGCCACGAGCATCCCCCGGGAGTACACCAACCTCCTGTGGATCCGGGCCAGGACCGAGTGAACTCTCTCGCTGTACCACCTGAACTTCTCCTTGGTAATGGTGACGTGCACCAAGCTCCCATCCTTCCAGGCAGCGTGCACAAACCTGCTGCAGTATTTTGCATGGACTGTCTTCTTGTTGGTCTCCTAAGGAAGGAGCAAGGACAGAAGCCACTGAGGTACCATTCACAGAAGAAAGGACTCCAGGATGGCACTTCCATCTCTGCCTTGTTGATACAGCCCTTAGCACTCGTCCCCACCATAAAACCTTCCAGTCATTAGTTTATCCAAATGTGTTTTGGTGCCTGATCCACAGGGTGCTAGGTATCAAGGACAGTAGTCAGAAAGACATGCATGGTCCCATCTGTGCCCCAGAGGAGCCAAAGATTCTAGCAGGAGGGAGACGAGATACTACACACACACACACACACACACACACACACACACACACACGGGTGGGCGCAAATTAGCCCCATACATGGTGCTGGGTTGAGACAGAGAGGAGTGGGCAATTTTTTTTTTTTTTTAAGAAAGAATGACAGTGAGAGAGAATCAATTTTGAGTTTTTCACATGGCTTTCGTTGCTCTGACATTTAGTTATGTACGTGGTGCTGGGGTTTGAACCTGTGTACTTGTGCATGCCGGGCAAGCGCCATAACCACTGAGCCACTGTTCCAGCCCCAGGGACTGGGCAAATCTTAACAAAGAAGAAAGAGCTCACTGGAGGGCTGGGAGACCATTGTGAAGGAGGACTTGATACTCACACAAAGCGTCTTTGCACCGCTGCTCCCGGCCACAAGTGAAGCAAGGTAGCCATGAACCCCATCCCACACCTAGTGCCCTCCACTGAGGCACACAGAAGTGGCTGAAGGACAGAGGCTCCCACAGTGGCAGACCTCTCATCAGGTCCTGCACTACCCCATGCCGGGAGCTCTCTCGAGGCACCAGGAACACAATCCACATCACAGACCCCGAAAGCTGCTCACGTCGGCAGGGGTGCAGCCGATCCCAGGCAAAGCTAAATACAGCGGTCAGATGATGCTAAATGCTAGGGAGCAAAGTAAGGCAGGGAGGAGAAGAGCGCTGAGGAAGAGGGCAGAGCGGGGCAAATCAAAGCCGAGAGGGGAACCCACGGAGAAGGTGAAAGAGGAGCAGAGACCGGAAGGAGCAAGGCGGCCACAGGCAGGTCTAGGGGAAGTCAGAGGACATAGCAAGGACAAAACCCTGAGCTCAGTTTGCCTGGCACATTTGTAAAATTTCACGAAGACCAGCAAAGCCAGAATAGAGTGGGGAAGGGCAGGAAGTGCGAGATGAAAGTAGGAAAACACGAGGATGAGGGTTGGGGAGCAGCTCCCAGAAAGCCTGAGAGCTGAGGGATGTGAGTCTGGCTTTTTCTCTGAGCAAAAGAAAAAGAAAGGAACCATGTAGTGGCTTTGAAAAGGCAAGGGCCACATTTAATCTGTAGTTCACTGGATAATGCTGGGTCTTTGGTTGGAATGGACTACAGAGGGTCCAGAGCTGAGGCAGAGTCAGGAGGTTGGGGAGGCAGGGATGACGGGAGCAGCAGCAACAGCAGGAATGGCTGACAGACGTGTCATGAGGATGGACCTCACAGGATCTCATAACAGATCTGGCATGGGCCTCGGAGGAAAGAGAGGAGTCAGGAGAATTCCCAGGGAAACGAAAGCAAGGAATTGCAACACATGGACAACAGGGAGGTTGTGGGAGAGCAGGCGGAGGGGCACGAGCAAGATGTGGTGTCTGCTGGAGCAACACTGTGGTGCTCACGAGTTCAAGACCAGCCTGGGCAGCATGGTAAGCCGCCTCTGCAAAAAAAAAAAAAAAAAAAAAAAGGAAAAAAAAGGATTTAGCATCCAACATGGTCAGGCCAGGATGCCTTTTAGACACCCAAGTGATGTGGCACACGGACAGTGACTGGGGAGGCCTCGGGCTGGAGGTGTGCATGGGAAGCCACCAGCCTGCACAAGACATCAAAAGCAGCAGGATTGGGAACATAGGAGAGAAGTAATGAGGAAGGTGGAGAAAGAACAGTCACCAGGCAGGGAGAAAACCAAGAAGGCATGTTCCTGCAGGCAGGAGGATAGAAAGGAAGTGGCCAACTGTATCCAACGGTGACAACAGCCAAGTAGGAAAGAGACTGAGCCTTGGCCTCTGCACTTTGCAATTCAGGGGTCCCTGGAAAGAGCCAGGTTTGGTGGAGAGATGAGATTTCCCCCCCTTGATTGGAATGGGTTCAAGAGAGCATTGGAGAACTGAAGCATTGGAGAAAGAGAATGTATACAATTCCTTTAAGGAGCTGAATTCTAAAGAGGAGCAGAGCAAGGAAATGAACCAGAAGTACACGAGTTAAAAAAAAAAAAAAAAGAAACTCATCGGGGCTGGGAGCTTATGCATGGAGAAATAATAACAATGGAGACAGGAGAAATTCATCCAAGGCAGGCAGGCTGCTGGCAAGTTCCAGAAGCGAGGGCAACACCGAGGATGTGGAGCAGAAGGAGGAGTGAATGAATGAGGACAGTGGCCTTGGGCAAGGACCATTCAGAGAACAGGGAAAGGAAACAAACGGGCACAGACACTGGTGCAGATGTGCAGGCCAGGCTTTGTGACGGTCACAACGTGTCCGTGAGTGAGTGGAGAGGGTGCTGGACATTTGAGGGAAGGAAAGGCAGACGTCTCAGGGGGATGAGAAGCTGAGTGGGCTGCTGAGCCACGAAAGAGGGCACCAGCGTAAAGTGAACTCGGGTGCCAAGGCTGTGTGTCCTCCAGTGCAGTCCAGCAGTGCAGAAGGGACAGAAAGCTGGACTTAACCAGGCTTGCACTTTCGCCAGATAAATGCAATAAAGGGGGGGGGATTATTTGAGGATGCATTGGAGGGACAGACAGAGAGGACAGAGAAAGGGGCTGGAATAATGACCTGTGCATCCCAGTGCAGTGGAAGATTGGAACCAATTATGTGGTTAGGTTTGCATGGTTATTTGTGATGTCAGGATCAAGGGCATGCTTGCCAGGGATGGCTGTGATGGAATGGAGGGGGAAGTCATCAGAGAAGTGGGGAGTCAAAAGAAAGGTCAGACTGCTGGAACGGTCATCACGTGGGGCTGGGATCACTAAGAATTGGAAGAGGTGTTGGAGCCTGTCATGGTAGGATGAGTTATCATCATCAAGGACTGATGGGGTCAAGGTGGGCACAGTAGATGACAGCTATCAGGTGAGGTAGTGAGTCTGCCAGTGTGGTAAGAGGAAGGGGGGCAGTGGCCAAGGAGCCACCACCCACCTCCAAAGGGAATATGGAGAAACAGCCCTGCGCTGCAGAGGGTTAAGAATTCTAGAGCCACTCGGGGACCAGGATCAGAGCTGACAGTGACTGATGGTGGCGGGATGGCAGGGCATGGATGAGAACAGACCCATGCTGCCAAGGGAGGTGGGGAAGGGGTCCACACCAGCACCACAGTGAAAGAGGAGAAGGGAACGCTCCTTTCTCCGCTCCTCACCTCATCCCCCCGGGGTCGTCACACACAAAGGTCTCTCCATCACCACATGTCACTTCCCCAATGTGCCTGAAGCACAGCCAGATGGAAGACACAGGAACAAAAGTCATATGCAGGCAGGCTGCTGTGCCATGGCATTGCCAGAGCGGGACAACAGGTGAGATGGGAACGAAAGTTCAAAGCTGCCTCCGCTTGCCGAGAGGTTACCTGCCTTGCGGAGGCCTTGCCTCTTCATTTTCTCACATGCATATAAACATAGAGGCATTGCACCAAAGCCAAGTGACCCACTTGGTTAATGTGTGGAGCACAGGAAAGAAACCAACAGTCGAGCATCTCCTGAGAGCTGGGCTTGGTGCTGAGACGGGCATTGTCAAATTTCCACTTTATACCCATTTTACAGATAGGCAGAATGAGGCTCAAAGAGGGGAAACCGTTCCCACCTCTTCATCCATCTGAGGAACAGTACATAGCAAGGTCTTCTTGCTCATTTATTTCTCAATGTAAATGGGTTTCTTGGATCTTTGCCTACAAACCAGTTTTTATAGTGAAACGCTTAGGGGTCCAGCCCGGTGGGAGCCAGAGGGATCCCTAAAGAAACTGATTTTACATACATTGCTATTTCCAATATCAGTATTTATGAAAGAGGACAGCAGTATAGCATCTCATTCTCAACCTCTGCCATGTTATCATTCATTAGCATAAGAATTTGAGGTGGAGGTCCCCTTTTACGAGCCCAATTCTTCAAACTGTAAAATGTCATTTGAAATTGTCAAGAAAGAGTAAGGAAGAAATCGGACCTAGAGCTGGCCCTGGGTCTACTGCATCATCACAAGCTCATGGTCAGCTATGTCCAAATCAACGAGGATTAGTATGTTTTAAACATCCAGGGTCTAATGCATTTTTAAAATGGAAATTCAGTTATGTATAATTTCCTGAACATCACTGAATAGTGCCCATGAAACTAGAAAGCTGTGCTGGGGGGGACCCACAAATGAGATTTTCCCCTGCACTGCAGCAATTACTCTGCATCCTAGGATACGCCAGGAAACAGGTTCTCGTCAATTCTGCATTTTTCTAATTCAATTGTTGTATTTTTCTCCTGCAGTTTGTTGTACATTCATGACTGTAAGAGGGCAAGGACACAGCTTGCTGAGGCTGAGGTGGCTGGAGGGAAACAGCCCTTCCCAGGGCTCAGTGGTCACCTAGCATAACACGCATCAAAGAGACGGGGACCCCCCTCGCTCGGATCTGCAAATACCTCAGTGACGACCTTGACCTTGACCTTGAATGAGAGCCTAGGAGAAAGCATCAAGTGACGCTGTTTGAGGAGGGCCTTGATGTCCTCTCTATTTGTCTCTGTGACACTGTAGTGACCAGTAGGTTTGCATTTGGACCCACACCTTACAGTGTGGATCTGGGACTTCAGCACCTGCTAAACCTTTGTGGTTTTAAAAATCTGGAAGACTCATTTTATCCTGATTTTCTTCACAGTGTGACCCTTCCTAGTCTTTTCATTCTTCTAAACGTTCTGGTTCCGGTTCTGCATGTGGGTGTTTCTCAAAGTGCAGCCCTGAACCAGCAGCTTCAGAGTCCGCTGGGCACTGTCATTGGCTTGGTCTCAGTGTGGTTTGTCCCCACCATGTTGAGGCTTGGTCCCCAACATGGGCAGTGTTGGGGGCAGAGGCCTCTACGCAGTGATTAGGTTAAGAGAGAGTCATGGTCTTCTTGTAGGATTGAGCTAAGTCTCTGAGAACGGGGCCATTCACCCCAAGAGTGGCTTGTCATAAGATAGACAAATGTTCTTCCACCTGTAACCACTTTCCTTCCTCTTTTCTGCCATGAACTGGCACAGCATGAGGGCCTCACCAGAAACCATGCAGATGCCAGCGCCATGCTCTTTGACCTGTAGAGCTACCAGCTAAATAAACCTCTTTTCTTTATAAATTTCCCAGCCTCGGGTATTTGGTAACACAAAACAGATGAAGACATTGTTTATTCAAATTCCTGGGCCCCACCTCAGACCTACTGGCTCACAGGAGTGGTGCTAGAGCGTGGATTATCCTCCCACCAGGAGCCAGAGTCAGGCACTGTGAGAAGCTCTACCCCCATGAGATCCATTTGGCATAATGCAGCCACTGCTTTCAAAGTTCTCAGTACACACTCATCTGATGCTGTCACCCTTTGGAGAATCTGGAAATCCATGATGAGCTGACTGGTAGCTACTAGAATGCTGCACCATTGAGAGTGAAAATTCCAGAGGACCCCAGAAATGCCTGCTCTTCAAGGACTTGCCAGCGGTTTCTTCTTTCCCTCTCATTTGACGTAATGTTGAATAATTCACTCACGATGCCTGAATTTCTACAGGCCCAGCCAATGGCTTCTCTGTAATTCACTTATATCTAGTATTATGGTTTAGAAAGGGCTTGAGCATGTACCCAAAGGTTGGGTGCTGGAAGCCTGGTCCACCAGGGTGGCAGTGTTGAGAGGTGGTGGAACCTTTAAGAGGTGGGCCCTAGTGGAGGGTCACAGCACTGACTGTGAAGGGGATTAAAGCTGGTCTTGCAGAGTGAGTTAGAGCTCTCTTCAGAGCCGCCTGTTATAAAGTGAAGCCGTCTCATGCACTTTCCTCCCTTCTGCCTGACCATTTCCCTTTCTGCTTTCCCGCCATGTTGTGATGCAGCCCGGGAACCCTCCCCAGAGCCCAAGCAGATGGGGCTGCCTGATAATGGGTTTACAGCCTCCTGAATTGTGAGCCAAATAAACCTCTTTTCTTTATAAAGTACCCTGCATCGGGTATTCTATTATAGACCAAACAAACCAAGACATCTAGAAACCATTTCCAGACTTGATCTCCACTCTCACAGGTACCACTTAGAGAAGAATAAGTAAGATAGGAAGCAGAAGGAACAGCTTTCGTCATGGAAGCATAAGCTGATTTCCCTCCTGGCTGCCTTTTAGTGTGGTCCTGCCCTGGGTTTCGGATCTGAGGGAGGCCTCCCCCGCCCAGGGCATCATGGGAATTCCACAGCCCCACCCGAAGTCAAGTCCACTTCACCTACCGCACTCGTCTGCACGGACTCGTTCTCAGGTTTGGCTTTTATGTCAACAACTCCATCGGCGTGACGAAAGGAGCAGTCACCAAGGACATCATAAAATGACAGCTTCTGGGCCTTCAAGCCGTATTTCTGCAGCCACTTCTTAGAGTCCCAAGTATCTTCTAGATGTGACTCATTCTCCACAAATGTTGCTTCTGACTCTGTTTTGGGAATCACAGTTCATGAGCCACTCATGACACCCTCAGCTGCCTATGGGCCAGGCTGGGACATGACTTTATCTGCAATGCTTCATCTCAGGAGAGGACCGACAAAGAGTTAGTTCACAAGACTGGACCGCAGGAATCTAAGACTCATCATCTCATTTCCTCCTCTACTTTAGTTGACTGGTCCTGTGCCCTAGCAGAACAGAATGGCAGACCAAAGCTACACAGGCATCAGGACAGCATTGAACTTGGGGTCAGAGGCTACAGGTTCAAGTCCTGGCTCCCTTGCCAACTGGCTTGGGCAAGCTGCTCAAATTTGGGTAGGGTCATCCTACTCGAGCTCTTGAGCTTAGGCTGATGTCCTCACCTGCAGATGGAGGATAGCAGCCTCTTGGTCTTTCTATGGACACTGCGGCCATTCAGTGAGAAAAGTCACCTGACTTTCTTTCTTTTTAAAAGAGAGAGAGGGACAGTGAGAGAAAGAAAGACAATCAATTTTTATTTAGTTTTTCATGTGGGTTTTGTTGCTCAGACGCTACATTGTGTACATTGTGTACATTGTGTACGTGTTGCTGGGGTTTGAACTCACATACTTGTGCATGCCAAGCGAGCGCCATAACCACGGAGCCACCACTCCAGCCCCTCTTTCTTTTTTAATGTAATGGAAAGAGAAGTAGGAACGCCCAGCCTACAGGGAGGTGGAGCCTAGCAACCTTCAAAGGCTGATAGGCTGCTTCCTCCAAAGCCCACTGCTACCTTGGGTGGAATTTGTTCTTATTATGAACATGCCCCCGGCAGGGTGGCTGGAGTGGTGGCTTAGGGGTTATGGTGCTTGCCTGGCATGCACGAGGACTGGAGCCCTCAGCTCTGCAATTTAGCCGTCTCCTATGTCAGCTCAGATGCCTGGAGCTACTGCTAGGACACCTATGCTTAGGCACACGTATAACCAAGGATTTGTCAATTACCCCAATACTCCCAATCTCAGGCACTGTCCCTTGGTGTTTTCTGGAAGTTATGTGTACAGCTGTCCTTCAGTATGTGCAAGGGGTTGGTACCAGGAGCCCCTGCAGATACCAAAATCTGTAGACGTCAAGTCCCTTATGCAAAATGGTGTATATCTCATGGAACCTAAGCACATCTCCAATATACTTTAAATCATCCCTAGATGACTTACAATAACTAGTACGACGTCAACGCTGGGTGAATGGTTAAGCTATGTTGTTCAGGGAATAAAGACAAGAAACAGCTCTGTACATTTTCAGTACAGATGCAATGTTTTCCAAATAATTTTGATGCACTTTTGATTAAATTCTCAGATGAAGAATTTCAGGATACAAATTCCCAACTGTAATTTAAAAGTAGCCCTCGGGCTGGAGCAGTGGCTCAGAGGTTACAGCGCTTGGCTGGCAGGCACCATGCACACAACCAAGTGTCCGAGCAATGAAAGCCACATGAAAAACTAAATAAAATTAACTCTTTCTCTCTCTCTTTCACTGTCCCATTTTTTTTAAATAGTTCTCATTATTAAGGAAATATGATATTACCCAATGTTACCCAGACTTACCTCTTGCTATAGGTAAGGGGCTATCTCATTAGAATAAGATTTGAAGAAATAAAACATTTCAAGCCAACTGTTCCTCAATAATTAGAGCTGCCCATTAACACCTCACCCGAGCCCTGTCCTCGCATTTTAAAAGAACGCCTTTGAAAGAAGTCACTCTGAAGTCTACTGGGGTTGGAACTTACCAAAGAAGCTTGTTTGGGCTTTTGACCTTTAAACCAAACTGAAATCAAAAGTCCTTGTGAGGGGCTGGAGCCGTGACTCGGTGGTTACGGGTTCAAAACTCAGCACCCACGTACACAACTAAGTGTCAGAGGAATGAAAGTCACATCACATGAAAAACTCTCTCTCACTGTCCTTCTCTCTTTAAAAAAAAGAAAAAAAAAAGCCCCTATGAGGGCCATGCTGACACCCGACATGGCTTTCTACACAGGTGCCATCTCGCCCTGCCCTGCCTTCAACAGGAGAGCAGTCCAGGGCTTCCCAGAGTTCCCTCCAAGGTGCTCCCTCCGTGGGAGAAAGTGAGCCGCTTGTCACGGAGAGCAGCCTCCCTGGAGGACCCGCTCCACGCTGTCTTCCCTCAATCATTGTTAATTACATACCTAGTTCCTGGTCCCCTCTTTCTTCCTTCTTAGGGACACAGATTCTTTTTCTCCTGATCAATAGATGTAGCAGGAAATAAAACTGTCATTCAATTATTTCCATCACAACTCACACCTGCTCTGTTTGGGGTTGTCTTCTTTTTAAAAGATGAGAACAGGGCTGGAGCGGTGGCTCAGCGGTTTCGGCGCTTGCCTGGCAAGCACGAGGACCTGGGTTCAAACCCCAGCACCACGTACACAACTAAGTGTTGGAGCAACCAAAGCCATGTGAAAAACTCAATAAAGTTGTTTCTCTCTTTCTCTGACTCTCTCACTGTCCCTCTCTCTTTAAAAAAAAAAAATAAAAAAAAAAAAAAGATGAGAACACCCTTCAAGTGTAAATTCAAGTTTATCATAAAAAGAACTTCCTAAAAGCACATTCAAACCCACCCTTACTAGGGTTTTTAAAGAACTGGAGACTAATTCTGAAGTCCTAGATTTACCTGGGACCAGGTGGTGCGGCCCCTTGAGGGCAGGACTCAGGCTCCCAATTACCACCCCGAGAAGGGGTTCAGGTGAAGACCCCCAAACAACCTGAATTTCATCAAGGGAAGGAAGGGGAAGGCATGGACTTACAAAGAGCCCAGGTGCTCCCAGCCAAGGACAGGAGGAAAGGAGTGAAATCTTTCCCTTTCAGGGCCAATTACACCAATTAGTGGCGGAGCCTCACTTTCCCCAGGAGATGAGAGGCAAGGTATCAGCTGGTCTTTAGCATCAGTTACTAAGGGGGCCTTTCCATTCCCCTGCAGTTATCTTGATTAAAAGTGTTACACGGATTCTCACCTGCAGAGCCTAACAGCAAGAGAGGCGGGAGCTCACAGCTGGTGTGAATATGTGCTCTCCTCTTCCACTCTCAGATTGCTCAAGATTTTCTTGCAGCGATGGGCACGGGAAGCAGATGGCAGAGCACATTCACGGCCACCGCCTTAACCTGCCTGGTCCTTTCCATCCTATTGTTCAGTCTCCGAGTGTTGTTCAAGGAGTCTGCCCTACTGAGCAATGCTTTTGAAAACCCACATGGCTATAGCCAGGGCCACCACCCAAATGATAGGCTGGGTGTAGTCTATCAGCCCCCCTCTCTTCTGTGCCATGTTCACCTAACCCAAGGTTCAGGCTCCCCAGGGCCTCAGCTATCAAGGACTCACCACCTTGTAACTGTCATCCCCATCCTCCTCCACTGAAAGTTACTTGTCTGTTCCCTCATTCTTGCCACGCTGGCTCCAGCGCCTTTCAAGGGGACAAACACCAAGTGCATAAACTAGAGCTCTTGGCTGGGAGCACTTCTGAAGGAATCATGGGGTTCCATAAACACCGTTTCTAACACATGCCAGCGGCTGCTACTCAGAGAGAGGGCTCCTTACCCAGGAAGTCTGGGGAACTTGAAAATCAAGTGTTAGGGGTTTCCTGCTCACAGGAGTTCTCTGAATCTTTTCTCTGGAAATGAGCAAGGGAGGCTCACACAAGCAGGATTCCCAAATCCTGTGTTTTATAGACCACTGCAAGGTACAAGGTGTCCAACACCCCTACTAATCACAGGTGCTGTGAGACCCTGAACAAGCCATTGGCCACCCTACAGGAAGGTACAGGGCAGCTGGGAGCAACTCTCAGCAAAAGAAATCTGGGTCCCGCCTGCTAGTGAGATGGGTAAGGTTTCAGCTGTGAGCCAGCTCAGGGACAGCAGCTGCAGGGCTGAGGGTCCTCTGAAGGAGAGAGGAAGCCAGCCTGGTCTGAAGCCTGGGCCAGGGGTCAGGTGGTCAACACATGGCATGAGACAGCAGCCTGTGTCTGAGCCACACTTGTGGCCTGATGTTTTCTGCATCTGTTAAAGGCCATGTGCTGAGCATGCTCGTCTGGACCTGCGGGAGCATCAGAACAGGAGGAGAACAGAGGGCCTGGAGGATGGTCGCTGTGTCCATCAGCTCTGCTGGAATATCATAAAATGATTTTTACTCCCTCCTAGCAATAATGCTTATTTAAAAAAAAAAAGGAAAATCCCATTTTAAAGAAGGGCTCCTTAGCTTACCCAACCTGTTTGTAAACCAGTGGTAAAATAATTCCAACCCTAAGTGTCCATAATCCTTGTAACCATCAGGGTGAGGGCAGGAGACAAAGGAAATAAAAAACAAAGAGGTAAAAAAATAAGCAGATAGAAAAATAAAGAACATAAAGTGCCAGTCATGGAAAGAACACGGAAGAGGAGCTAGCAGCCCATCCAAAGACTACAACGCCTGCAGATAACCACTAACAGGCGCAGAGCAATAGTCTGGCAGTGTCGGCACCACACGAAAACCGAGAAGAAACACCACCGGGAGCGCAGGCTGCAGAAGAGCTTTAAATGCCACCTTTTAATGTGTCCACATCCAAAGCACATTTAAAATAAACTGAAAGTAGTTGAGGCCCAAGGGGTGGGCACCAAATCATACCTTAAGCCACGACATGGCAACATAAACACAGACCAATCTAAGATGTTTGGTACAAAGTGGAGAAACGGAGATTAAAAAATGAAAAGAGATCGACAGCATTTGGGAAAGTTAAACCGAGTGGCCTGAAATTCACATGGTCAGCAGTGAGGATTGGGTTATTGGTCTTATTGTTGTTGAGTTGTAAGAGTTCTTAATATGTCTCAGATCTACAGCCTTGTTGTACATGCAATTTGCAAATATTTCCATTCTGTTGGTTGCGCTTTCTCTTTCTTGACAGTGTCCATTGAAGTCTAAAGCTTTGCAAATCTTTTTGGGTCCAATGTATCTATTTTTTCTTTGGTTACTTGGGATTTAGCTATCATAAGGAACCATTGCCTAATCTAATGCCATGAACTGCACCTAGGCTTTTTTCTAAAAGATTTATTATTTTCGCTTTTACACTTAGGTCTTTGATCTACCTTGAGTTAAAGTATTGTATATGGTATAAGGTAGGAGTCCAACCACATTCTTTTGGGTATGGATAGTCAACTGTCCCAACACTATTTATTAATAGATTATTCTTTCTTTAGTGAAACATCTTGGCCCCCTTGTCAAAAAGCAATTGACAGCTGGATGTGGTGGTGCATGCCTGTAATCCCAGCAACTCCAGAGGCTGAGATAGGAGAATCACAAGTTCGAGACCAGCCTCAGCAACTTAGGGAGGTCCTGAGCAACTTAGCAAGACCCTCTCTCAAAATAAAAAATAAAAAGTGCTGAGGATGTGGCTCAGCAGTTAAGTGCCTCTGGCTTCAATCCCTGGTACTAAAAAAAGAAAAAAAATCAATTGACAATAAATGTATGGATTTATTTTTATTTCTGTAATCTCAATCTTATTCCTCTGTCTTCAATATTATAACTTTGTAGCGCACTTTGCGTATCCTCCAATGTTGTTCTTTTTCAAGAGTATTTTTGGCCATTCTGTGTCCCTTGTCTTTCCATATGAATTTAGGAACAGCTTGTCAATATCTGTGCACAATCTTCTATATTCCAAGGAATATGTCAGAGTTTTTCCAATAGAACTGTCCTCAGGATTTCCTCTTATGCTTTTAGTCTAGCATGTTGTTTATCTTAGCTGTCATCCACAGCCTCCAGCAGCCACAAAGTTAATCAGTTACCTCTCATTGTTTTTGACAACCATCCTCAGGGAAAAGGCTTTTAATCAGGGCAATCTCTGAGTCAGGTCCAATAAAGATGGTCATGCAAATGGGATCTTCCACATAATGAGCAGACAGGTCAAATAATGAGAATTCCCTGAGAATACGGCATGGAATGAACTCCTACCCCGTGATAACTCCCTCTGCTCACTGCTAGGCTGTTGATTTTCACTTGGATTAAAGATGGTTTATCTTCAAGTGCTGGACAAGTGGGATGTAAATAGGGAAAATTAAAATGCCACACGCTTACTGTTCTTCCAGAGATTCCATCACCTTTCCTGGCTAAACACTCTCCACACTGCTGCATACCTATGGTTAATTTCCAGAGTTTGGAAAATTAACAATGTCCTCATTCATTGCTTTTATGGAGAGAATTCTCAGAGGTCTTTAACTCTGCTATTTTCACCTACATGATTTTATTCTTTTCATAATTAAAGGATTTGAAAACACTGAGTATAACTACTTATTGGATTTGTTATCCTTTTCCATAATCACTTTCTAACATGATTTTAACTTTGGTATTCTATCATAGCTTGCACGGCATCTCAATATCTTTCCTAAATTAAATGTATCACATCAATAAAATAAATTCTAATTGACCAGTTCTCCTACATTTGGGGCAAAATTTTAAGTCAATTCTGGGCTGTGGAAGCATTACAGGCTATTCTAATGCAGATGGTTTTCTGTGTGTATTTTTAGTCTGGAAGACACAGACCTCATTACCCATGAGAAAATGCATATTTGAGTAAATATCATCTTGGGCCTTTCTCACACTCTCACTTGCTGCTTATTGATCAGCCTTGTCAATATTCATTTGACTGCCACGAGAGTTTCAAGGTATAAAGGCATGCTGGAGAAAACGTGAGTTCTGGGAAAACTGATATTGTACGCTTTGCCATGCCTAAAGTGTGAGCACTATGGCCAGTGTGCAAGTTGTTGCTGCTTGTGTAAGGAATCCAGCCGTGCCCAGCTCGGATCTTCTCTGCCCAGGCAACCACATACAAGTGCTCTGTAAATCATTTTGTTCCGCTCTCAAATTGTAAGTTGTGTTGGTAAAGGAGTCTTTGCCTAATGCACTGATTGGGCATCAACCATTGGTATGGAATAGAAAACCAAGATGATTCGTTCTTAACTCATGCATATCAGATTCTAAAAAAATCTTAGGGTCAAAGATCAGAAATGCAAGATAATTACTGAATTTGCCCATGTTTACCTTTATACTAAGCATATTATGCACCACAATGCCAGGTTACTCGGCTACCTGAATTTCAGACCAGCACCGTCTATTGCCTTATGTCCCTCCTGGGTCTCGCAAGTACACTCCAATCTCAGTAGGTCCAAACAAATCTCCTCATCTGTCCCTCAGCCTGGCTCTCCTCCAGCACGTTCTCAGCTTAGAGAACACCATACCCCTCCACTTCCTTCATTCCTAATTCCCACCCATTCAACAGCCCTCATATTTGTCCAATTATCCCCTTCTTCATTCTACCATTCTAACCTAAGATGACATCATCTCTCATCTAAATCACATCTTAACTCTCTTCCCCAATCTTAATTTGGCTCCTTCTCTCCAACTGGTCTCCTACCCAGTAGCCAACATGATTTTTTAAATGTGAATCTATGATCTTATTATCTTACAATCCTACACTGGCTGACTTGGTTTTAAAATGAGGGCTGACATCTGTACCAAGGGCTCCAGAACTTGAATGATCTGGTCCTTGCCTTCACCTCCAGACTCATCACAAGCTCCAAGCTCCAGCCACACTTATCTTTTCCAGTTCTTATAAAGTGCCACATGTCTTCCTGCCCCAGGGCCACTGCACATGCCGTTCTTCTGCCTGGCATTCACAATCCCTCACCCCCATCCCTCCACCTCATTCACTCACTAGCTCAGGAGCTCCCACTTCTCAATCGTAATCCTCCAACTGGTAATTATGCTTTGGTGTTCATCTAATTTTCAGCCTTCACTGAGCAAGAAGAGGTCTATGAGGATCTATTCCAGGTCTGTTTGATCCTCCATATCTTCATCATTTAGCATGGAGCTGCACATCGTAAGCACTCAACAAATAACAACAAAAAAGAAGATAAACCTTCCCTTAAATTATCATTACTTTCTAACCTCTGCCAGAAGTTTCAAGTGTTTTGTGAGTATTTTCTCATTAAATTTTCACAATAGCCCCAGGTGCATTAACATTCATGCACAGTCTGCAAATAAGGAGACTAAGGCATAGTATCTTTCCCAGAGTCACACAGCAAAAGGGGCAAAGTCAGGTTTAATATCTTTCTAACCCTAAATCTGTGTATTTCACTATCATGAAGGACTAATCCCCCCCAAAAAAATCTCACTGGCTATTTAATACAATGCCAACGAAAGTGAGCAGCATTCTTTCTCCATCTGTTGAAAAGAAATGTGCTCAAAACTGGCATAAAGCTGCCCACTGGGTGTGAATGAACCACTAGGCACTTCCTGGTCTTTTTACATTACGTCTGGCATTTTGAAACGATCAAGAGTTCTGATTCAAATCTGGAGTCTCCGTTGGTAGTCTCAGGGACTGTCTCTCTTTGTGATTAAAGTGCGATTATGCAATATGATTCAGCTAATTAGCTCTGGTGGGTCATGAAATGGCTGTGAAGGTTATTCCAAATGAGGAGCACGAGAACTGCCTTGAGCTGCAGCCTCAGTCCCTGAGTGTGGACAAATGCCACCTTCCTGTTTGAGAATCATGCCTGGACCACAGACAGAGAAGCCCAGGCAAACCACACCAATGTCTCTGAGCAGCTCAGCACCTCTGTAGTAACTGAGTCCTGTCTTCCTTTATCAATAGCTTTATTAAGGTATCATCAATATAAAAAAACCCATACTCATTTAAAATGTACTAACTGGTAAGATTTAACATATGTATGGCTGCTTTATGTTTATCATCTTGCTATCTGTTTTCTATTAGCCCTATCCTTTCTTCCTCTTCCTCTTCCTCCTCTTCCACCTCTTCCTCCTCCTCCTCCTCCTCTTCTTCTTCTTCTTCTCACAGTTTGTGCATTAAATGTTTAAAATTCCATTTGATCTCTTCTTTGTTATCTTAGTGGTTGTTTTGGTTAATAGGGTACATCTTCAGCAGGACACAGTAGTGCACACCTGTAATTCCAGCAACTCAGGAGGCAGAGGCAGGAGGATCACAAGTTCAAAGCCAGCCTCAGCAACTTAGACCCTGTCTCAAAAAAAAGGGGGGGGGCTGGGTGTTTGCTCAATGGTATCATGCCCTGGTTCAATCCGCAGTACAAGAAGGAAGAAGGAAAGAGAGACAGACAGAGAGAAAGGGAGGGAGGGAGGGAGGAAGGGAGATGAATGTACATCTTCAACTTATCAAGGTCTAACATCAGGTAATTTATCACTTCATACATAACTGTGCTAATGATACATTTTTTATCATGGTGAAAACCCTCCAAACCCTTTCTTCCAGCTTCCTGTAGTGTCCAGGACGTTACTGCCATGTGTGATCTGGTGCAATCACAAACCAGAACTTCCCACAATTCTCCATCCCTGGCTTCTGGTATCCACCATTCTATCGTCTCTGACAAGATCAGCTTTTCAGAGGATCCATGAGGGAACACAAGTGATACTTGTTTTTCTGTGTCTGGCTTATTTCACTCAACACAACGACCTCCACTTCCATCGATGTTGCTACGACCGACGGGATTCTGTTCTTTTTAAGCCCGATAGAATTGCACTGGGTCTGTGTGCCACGTTCCTTTATCCATCCACCAATCGGTGGGCATCTAGGTTGCTTCCATTTCTCGGCTGTCGTGAACAGAGCTGTTGTGAATATGGAAGTGCAGACAGCTCTTGGACAGACTTACTTCATTTCTGGTGGATAAGGCCAGTCGTGGGATAGCTGGATCATGTCGTAGCTCTACTTTTAGTTTTTCGCAGAACCTCCATACTGTTTCCCATAATGACTGTGCTGATAATTCATATTCCCAACAAGAGTGTCCAAGGGTTTCCTTTACTCCACAGCCCCACCAACCCATTTAAAAAAGAGAGGGCAGGGGGACAGTGAGAGAGAGAGAGAGAGAATCAATTTTGTTGAGTTTTTCATGCGGTTTTGTTGCTCCAAGACATCATTGTGTATGTGGTGCTGGGGTTCAAACTTGCGTACTCATGCATGCCAGGCAAGTGCCGTAACCACTGAGCCACCGCTCCAGCCCCCCACCAACCCTTTTTAACCTTTGTTTTTTTCTTCTTTCATAATATCCACTGTCTTACTAGGGTGAGATGATACCTCATTATGGTTTTGATTTGAATTTCCCTGATAATTAGTAGAGTTGAACATTTTTTCCATACATCTGTTTGCTGATGGTGTGTCTTCTTTTGAGAAAGATCATTTAGATACATTGCCCGCCTAAACTGAGCAATCGATTGGGCTATTCTATTTTTGCTATTGAGTTCTTAGAGTTCCTTATATATTGTGATTATCAACCTCTTGTCCGCTGTATAGTTTTCAAACATTTTCCCATTCTATGTCTCTGCACTCTGTTGATTGCTTTCTTTTGTGTGCAGAAACTTTTTAATTTGCTATAATCCCATTTGTCTATTTTTACTTTTGCTTCCTATGCTTTGGGAATGTTGTCCAAAATATTATTTGCTTGTTCCAATGTCCTGAATATTTCTTCTATCATTTTCATTGTTTCCGGAGTTACATTAAAGTCTTTAACTGATGATGAACAGAGGGCTGGTTTCATTCCTCTGCCAGATGGATATACAATTTTCTAAGCACCATTTATTTAAAAGTCTGTCTTTCCCCAGTGCACGTTCTTAGCATCTTTGTGTGTTACTGCTTGACTCTATTCTGTTCCATTGGTCTATGTGTCTGTTTTTATGTCAATGCCGTGCTGTTCTGATTACTACAGCTTTGAGGTGTGTTTTGAAGTCACCTAGGTAATGCCTCCTGCTTTCTACTTCTTGCTTAAAATGGCTTTGGCTAGCACAGGGTTTTTTTCTGATTCCCCATAAATTGTGCAATTTTTTTTTCCTCATTCGGTTAAGAATGCCATTGAGGTTTTGAAAGGAATTGCATTGAATCTGTAAATTGCTTTGGGTGATAGGGCATTTTAACAACATTGAGTCTTCCAATCCGTGAACACAAGGTATCTATCCACTTTCGTATCATCTTTGAATTCTTGATCAATGTTTTATAACTTTCATTGTCAAATTCTTTCATCTCTTGAAATTTATTCCTAGGGTCTTTTTTTTTTTTTTAAAGCTAGTGTTAAGTGGGATTGCCTTCTTGATTGCTATTTCAGATAATTCACTCTTGGCATGTAGCAATGCTACTGATTTTTGTATGCAGATTTTGTATCCTGCAACTTTACTGAATTCATTAGCTCTACTGTTTTCGTTTTGTTTTGTTTTGAGGGGGGTGGACTTTTCTATATATAAGATAACGTCATCTTCAAACAACGACAATCTGACTTCTTTTTCAAATTGGATGCCCCTTCTTCTTTCTCTTGCCTGTTTGCTCTGACGAGGACTTTCAGAACTATGTTGATTAAAAGTGGTGAAACTAGTCAACCTTGTCTTGTTACAGATCATAGAGAGAAAGAGTTCAGTTTCTTTTTTTCTTTTTTTTTAAAGAGAGAGAGAGGAAGAGGTGTAAGAGAGACAAAGAATCAATTTTATTTATTTTTTCATCTGTGTTTTTATTTCTCCAACACTTAGTTGTGTAAATGGTGCTGGGATTTGAACTCAGGTCCTTGTGCATGTCAGGCAAGTGCTCTAACCACTGAGAAACTGCTCCAGCCCTGGAATGTTGACTTCTATAAAATGTCTTTTCTGCATCTATTGAGAGAACCATATGTCTTTGTCTTTCATTCTGTTAGTGTGGTGTACCACATTAATGAATTTGCATATGTTGAAACATCCTTTCATCCCTCAGGTGGATCCCATTTGAACATGGTGAATAATCTTTTTAATATGCACTACATTTGGGTTGCTTGTATTTTATTGAGCATTTTTGCATTCTGTCCATCAAGGGTGTTGGCCTGTAGTCTTCTTTTGGTGTTTTGTCTGTACCCGGTTTCAATATCACTGTAATGCTGGCTTACAGAAGGTATTTGGGAAAACTCCTTGCTCTTCTATTTTTTTCTAATAACTTAAGGAGAACTGGTATTTTTTAAATGTTTGAGAGAATTTAGCAGTGAAGCCGACTGCTCCTGGCATTTTCTCTGATGGCAGACCTTTTATTATGGATTCAATCTTGTTTGCTATCAGTCTGTTCAGGTTTTCTATTTCTTCATGACTCAGTCGTGGTAAGGTTACGTCTCTAGGAATTTGCCCATTATTTCTAAGTTATCAAATTTGTTGGCATATACTTGCTCATAATAATCTCTGATGATCTTCTGCATATCTGTGGTATCAGTTACAATGCCTACCTTTTCATCTGATTGATTTGAGTCTTCTCTCTCCTTTTTTTGTTAGTCTAGTTTGTCTATTTTGTTTATCTTTTCACAGAACCAGTTCCATTTCATTGTTCCTTTGTATTGTTTTTTAGTCTCCGTTTATTTCTGCTCTAATGTTTATTATTTCTTTTCTTCTGCTAATTTTAAGTTTGGTTTGTTCTTATTTTTCTAGTTCTTTTTTTTTTTTTAAGAGAGTGAGAGAGAGAGGGAAGAAGGGAGGGAGAGAATCAACTTTATTTTTTCATCTGGCTTTTGCTTCCCCGACACTTAGTTGTACATGTGGTGCCGGGTCAAACCCTGGTCCTTGCACATGCCAGACAGGTGCTCCAACTGCTGCCACCTCTCCAGCCCCTTTCCTAGCTCCTTGAGAATCAGGATTAGTAGTTTATTTTACTTTACTTTTTGATAGGGGAATTAATTGTTATAAACTTCCCTCTTACCTCTTCTTTTGTTGTATTTCACAGGGTTGAGTATGTTGTGTCTCCTTTTTCATTTATTTCAAGAAATTTTAAAATTTTCTCCTTTATTTTTTCCTTGATCCACTGATTGTTCAAATATAAGTTGTTTCATTTCTATGTATTTGTGGAGTTTTCAAAGTTTCTCTTGTTATTGATTTCTCGTGTTACGGCATTGTGGTCAGAAAAATACGTGATATAATTTCAACTTTTTAGGATTTATTGTAACTTCTTATGTGGTCTGTAATGTGCCTGTGCTGGAGAATGCTCCGTGTGCTGAAATGTGTCTTTCACAGCTGTTGGACGGAATGCTGTGTCGGTGTCAGTTAGTTTCATTTGGTTTAGGGTGCGATTTAAATGTGCTGGTGCTTTGTTGATTTTCAGTTCAGATGACTGTCCATTACTGACAGTGGGCTGTTATATTGTGCCAGAGTCCCTCTCTCCCTTTAGATCTGTTGGTATTTGCCATAAGTATTGCGCTGCTCCAATATTTGGGTCATTTTTTTTTTATAAAGAGAGAGGGACAGTGAGAGAGACAGAGAAAGAGAAAAACAACTTTATTTAGTTTTTCACTTGGCTTTAGTTGCTCCAACACTCAGTTGTGTCCGTGGTGCTGGGGTTTGAACCCGGGTCCTCGTGCTTGCCAGGCAAGCGCTGAAACCACTGAGCCACCGCTCCAGCCCAATATTTGGGGCATGTATACATAGAACTGCTATTTCCTCTTTTTCAAAGAAAGAGAGGACAGTGAGAGAGAGAAGCAATTCTTTTTAGTTTTTCATATGACTTTCATTCCTTGGACACGCCATTGGGTATGTGGTGCTGGGGTTTGAACTCGTGTACTTGTGCATGTCAGGTAAGTGCCGTAACTACTGAGCCACCGCTCCAGCCCCTGCTATTTCCTTTTGTGAAATTGATCCTTTTAGCATTATATTAAATTATTATAACTCTTTTGAACACTTTGATTTAAAGTCTATTTTATTTGATATAAATATGGCTACTCCTTCTTTCTTTTGGATTCCATGAACTATTTTATTCCATTCCTTCACTCTGTCTATGTCCTTAAAAGCAAAGTGAGTTTGTTGTAAGCAATGTATGGTTCAATCTTCTTCTATGATCCATTCAGAAACTATATATTTAAATTGGATAATTTAATCCATTTTTATTTCAGGTCACATCGGTAGGTAAGGTCTCACTACAGACATTATATAACTTGTTTCTAGTTCTGTTGTGATTTCCTTCTTCCTCCCTCTCCTTTGTGGGTAAGTGATTTACTTACTTTGTGGTTAACTGTTTTGAGTCCTTGGTTATCATTTTTGGTTTTTCTACTACAGATTTTTGCTTTGTGATTATCACTAGGCTTACAAAAAACATTTTGATTATAGCAATCTATTTTGAAATGATAGCAACCTAACATGATTATAAAAATAGGAATAGAAACAAACAAAAGAACAAGGGAAAATATATGGTTCAGTGTGGAGAAGTGTCCCCCAAAGGCCCACGTGCTAAAGGCTTGGTCCCTGGCTCATGGCACTGTTGGGAGGTTGCGCAACATTTACAGGTTGGAAGTCGAAGGTCATATGGGGATGGAGCCCTTGAAGGAGATCTGGGCCCCTGGCCCCTGCTTTCTCTCTCTCTGCTTCACAGATACTGTGAAGAGAACAGTTTTCTCAGCCACATGTTCCTACCATGATGTGCTTCCTCAACACACGCTCAAAACCAGCAGGGCCAATCCCGTAAGCTGATATCTCCAAAACTTTGAGCCAAAATAAACTTCTCCACTTTTTTTTTATTAGATGGGAATAGAGATACAATTGGAACTTCTCCACTTTTTAACTTGAGTGTCTCAGGTATTTATTACAGCAATGGAAAGCTGACTAACACAATATATAAGAAAATTCCATGCTGTATCCATTTCTCCCCATATTCCGAACTTATGATGATGTCCAATTTTACATCTTGAAAGTGGCGTTGGACCACTCAGAGTGACAGGCCTGGCTGTCTGAGAGACAAAGCACAATGCTAGTTTGTGTTCTCTGCTTCCCAGTGGGTGGGGTCTTGCTCCCTGCCCTGCTGCCCAAGGTTGGAGGAGGAGAGGTGGAGACAATCAGCCACCTGGCCTAACACAGTTCCCAGTTCCGGGGGTAGTCCCCAGATACTGGTTTGGGGGTACGGGTCATGAGCTCTGCCCAGCTCTGGGCTTTTCCTTGGTGGGCCTGGTGCTAGGTTTCAAGTCTCCAGCCTGGACTTACTTCTCTTCCCTCCCCAGAGAGAGCAGGGTCTCTCTACATTTGGAGTTGGGAGTGGGGGACATAGAAACTCTTTCCTTCCTGCGTTCTCCAATACACCTTGTTTTGTTGTGCCAAAAGTAGGTACTCTGGACCTGATTTCTTTAGCTCTTGTGTAGGTAGTTTGGTGCATGAATATCTGCTCTACTTGGGGTGCCAGTCAGGAGAGATCCCTGCAGGACCTTGTTCAGCTGCCATCCTGTTCCACCTCTCTCCATTTTAATTGGCTCATTTTTCTCCCTATTAAAGGTCACATTTTCTTGCTGCGCGTCCTGCCTGGCAACCTTTGGTTGAATGCCAGTGTTGTGAACTTTACCTTGTTGGTACTAGATGGTTCTGTATACCTATCAATCTTATTGACCTCTACTGGGAGACGCATCTAGGTCCCTTAGAAACAATTTCTTCTCTGGTCTTGCTTTGATGATTTCTTAGGGGTGTTGCTCAGCTGAACACCAATCATTCCCCATTACCGAGGTGAGACTATTCCTGAGTGATCTACCTATGGCCCCACAACTTATAAAAAGTTTTCAGGCTGGTGAGAACAAACAGTATTGATGACTCCCTGTGAACTCTAAGCCTTTTTCTTGCATTTATATCCAATACTCTTGACTTAGAATCAGAGTAGGGTCATGGACTAATGAGGATTTCGTCTCAGTAACACTGGGCTGTGGGTGGGAACAGGAGCTGGCCAGACTCCCCATATGCAATCACCAGGGCCAACTCAAGGTTACAAAAAGCTTGGAACCATCCCTCAAAGGAATTATCATGCTCAAATTTTCCTTTTAACGTTGAAACGGTACATTCAAAGTAGTTTATGAAAATTTCTTATTGGAACTATTCTGGGTTTTATTTCAGGGGTATGTATGTGTTAGATTGAAACAAAAGGACAATTACAGATCGTTGTTCAGTGTCAGAGGCTCATAGCTCTTCTGTTCCCCTAAGAAATACCATCCAAAACTTTCTGTTAACCCTCAAAACTGACTGCACCGAAATTAAACACTCCATCAGTCTGCTTGGGCTTCCAGAAATAAATACCAAAGGCTGGGTGGCTGGAGCATCAGAAATTTATCTTCTTGCAATTTGGGAAGCTGGAAGTCCAAGATGAAGGTGCTGGCAACCTTGGTTTCTGCTGAAGCCTTTCTTCCCGGCTGAACTTCCTGCTGTGTCCCTGTGTGTCCCTTACTCCGTGAGCAGTGGAGGGAGAGCGCTCTGGTAGCTCTGGTAGCTCTCCTTCTTATGGCGATACTGATATTATCAGATGAGGGCCCCACCTTCACTGCCTCCTTAAAGTCCCTATCTCCAAATATAGTCAAATGGGGGCTGGAGTGTTAACATGAATGGGGGGACACAACTCAGTCCACAGAAGTCCCCCAGGCAAACTCCTTCACAGCAGAATAACCATCCTCATTGCCTGGCAGAGATGATCACTTTAGCCTGCTTCATTTTCAGTGTGTCCCAATGATGGGACTGTCTGGGCTCTTGGGTGCAGTAGCCCTACATGTAGAGCAGCTCCCACACACAAGCATGACCATGCTCCTCCTCTGCAATCCCCCAGGGAGGTGGTCCTGGCAGAGCAATGGCACCTTCTGGTGCCCAGATCCCGATCGAGACACCCAGTCCCAGAAAAAAAAAATCAGTGTCACCAAGAGTTCAGCAAATTACAAATCAAGCTCGCTGATCCTAAACCTCCCTCTCGCTCCGTGCATCTCCCCTTCCCCTTTCTCCTCTTCAGCTGCCTCTGACTCAGGTGGTACCCGGCAGGGTGAGAGATGGGGACTTGCTGCCCAGCAGAGATTTAGAACATTGCTGTGCCTTCTGTTCACCTTGGAAGCTTTCAAAAACCCCAGTGTCGTCTGGCACAGACTGAGTCATCCGATGGTCCAGAGGTGGAGGGAGAAGTCAGCATTTTTGTGGATGGAGTAGGCTTCTTCTGATATGAGTGGTGTGGACTTGGGCAAGTTACTCAAACTAAAAAGGTGACAACAGGGGAGCAGAACCTGTCTCATAAGGCTGTGGTTAATACTTGAGAAGAGCCCAGAACTCTATCCGACCTGTACAGCTCGGGCTCCAGGGTCAGCTCTTCTCATTACCAAGTGTGCCCAAAGAAAACTCTCCAGGAACGAGAGAACTCACGCAGCAGAGGCCCTGTGCTAATGCCCCACCTGTTTACCAAGTGTCCGCTTGGTGTAAACCCTGCACTATTTTCTTTAATTTGTACAACAATCCCTCCAGATTGATGTTGCTATATTATGTCATTTTGCAGAAGAATAAACAAACACTGAAAGAGATTCATTCAGGTTAATGATGGAGATGGGATTTATAACCAGGGCTTTCTCACTCCAAAACTCTGACCCTTTGTTTTGGAGAAAGAAAAAAAAAAAAACAAGAATTGGTTTACCAAAAATAAATAAGTAAATAACTGTGTGTGTCTGGGGAACACATTGCGATCTCAGAGTCATTTACTCATAAAACTGCCTTGAACTTGCTTCCACAGAGCGGGTGGGGGCTGTAGCTCTCAGCATGAGGCCAGCAGTATCATTTTTTTTTTTAAGAGAGAGGGACAATGACAAAGAGAGAGAGAGAAAATCACTTTTATTGAGTTTTTCATGTGGCCTTCATTGCTCTGACACTTTGTTGTGCACGTGGTGCTGGGGTTTGAACTCGCGTCCTTGGGCATGCCAGGCAAGCGCCGTAACTGCCGAGCCACTGCTCCAGCCCCAGCAATACCATTTTTTGTTTTCCAGATAGAATAGATGCTCCCTAATAACTGGAAAAGTAATATTCAGACGAAGACAGCTTCACTGCAAACTTACTGGCTAGCGTAAGTCAGCAGGGAGCCTCTGTTCTGCATTTTGGTTCCTAAGCCAGACTCCACATTCCCTAGCCGTGTCACCAGGAGCCAATTACTAACTTTCTCTTTGTGTCGGTTTCCTCACCTGTCAAACGGGGATCACAGCAGTAACCCCCTGTAGACTTACCAGGGTTAGGTGGGCTAAACACAAGCCTAGCCCTTAGGGCAGAGCCTGGCATATTTGAAGCGCTCACTAAATGACCATCTTCAGTATTGTTGCTGCCTTTTATTTACTTTATTTTATTTTTTTATTGAGAAATTTATTTGTTGAACAATAAGTTCTAAAGAAATAATATCATATGTATATAGATTCTGAAGATTAGATTTATCCCCAAGAGTGCACCCCCAATTACTCACCCTTATCCCTCCCCTCCCCTTCCCAAAACATTTCTAAAAATGTATTAGGTTGTATAACATTTATTTTATTTTTTAAAGAGAGAAGGACAGTGAGAGAGAGAGAGAGAACCAATTTTTATCGAGTTTTTCACATGGCTTTTGTTGCTCTGACACTTAGTTGTGTAACGTGGATGCTGGGGTTTGAACCCGTGTACCCGTGCATGCCGGGCAAGCACCGTAACCACTGAGCCACTGCTCCAGCCCCCTGTTGCTGCCATTTAAAGAGCAAAATCAGTCTTCTGAAGACTAAAATCCCGAGTGGCTATTCCGAATTGCACAAAAGACTTCTAAGCTAAAAATCAGGAGTGGGCTTTAGTCATTTTTTTAAGAGAGAGAGAGAGTCAATTTTATTTATACTTTTTTCCTCTGGGTTTCATTTTTCTGGCACTTGGTTGTGTGTGGCACTGGGGAAGGAACCTGGGTCTTCACACATACCAGGCAAGCGTAAAGATTTTAAAAAAAAATTTATTTGTTGAACAAACAAGCTTCTAACAAAATTATATAATGTATATATAAATTCTGAAAATTAGATTTACCAAGAGCTCCCCCAATTACCCATCCTTATCCCTCCCCCACCCTTTCCCAACACATCTCTACAAATGCCTTAGGTTGTACGACATTACACCATATCTGGATTTAAAACATGATAACAGACCTCCTTTCTCAATGGCCAGGGTCTAGCTCCAGCCTCCACAGATGAGTGGAGACATTCGACCCTTGGTTCTCTGGGTTATGCTGATTTCACTTAGCATAATTTCTTCCATAGCCATCCATTTACCTTCAAAGGCTGCAATATCATTGTTTCTAATTGCTGTGTAAAATTCCATGGTATATATGTACCACAGTTTTTGGATCCATTCATCCAGTGAGGGACATCTGGGTTGTTTCCATAATCTAGCTATTGTAAATTGAGCTGCTATGAACAAAGATATTGCTATGTCACTATAATGTGCTGATTCTAAGTCCCCTGGAAAAATACCCAGGAGAGGAATAGCAGGATCATATGGTGGGCTCATCCCTAGTATTTTGAGGATTCTCCACATTGCTTTCCAGAGGGGCTGTACCAGTCTGCAGTTCCACCAACAGTGTGCTAGTGTGCCTATCTCTCCACAACCCCTCCAGCATCTATTATTGTTTATTTTCTTCATTTTTGCCCTGACTGGCATGAGGTGAATCATTTCTTTTTAATGTTAACAGTGCAACCCCACATTCATCCTTTCCCTTCCAGATGAATATAATCCATTCCTTCCCCAGCCTGGGACCTTGACCTTCCTCATCAAGGTCCCAGATCCTGTTCAGAGAGGAGTGGCGGCCTTAAATAAGATCTGGAACCATGAATGGAACCTTCCTTGTTATAACGGAGGATGAGTCAGAGGATTGTGGAGCACACAGTTGGGGTACTGTTGAGGTTGTCCCTAGTTCTCCATTCTTAAGGTCCCCTTTAGAGTGCACGCCTCTTGGCAAAGACCAAATTTGAGTCCAGCTCCTCTGCATCCTCTTTTTTGTATCCTCAACCTCTGGACTTTATGCTCATCTTTGCACAACTGGATTTTGGATAGAATCCCCCAGCCTTGTTATTGGAATTACCCTCCATCTCCCCACCCCCACCATCCCCCCAGGGGCTGCTGACCCTGCACATCTGAGCAAGGAGCTCTCCTAGTCAGGAGCATGGAAACGACCCCCAGACCCAACTGCTGACATTTCTAACTCAATCCCACTAGTGACATAAAGGCCACCTACCACAGTCCATCGGGGCCAGGCTGGATGCAGGGAGCTCAGTCACCAGCCTCTGCATCTCGACCAGGGTGCTGCAGGCTTCCTCCAGCTCCCTCCAAATGAGGAACACGTCCTGCCGGACCCCAGCCCCTGGAAAGGGAAACGCAGTGTGAACGGCCAGCCACCTGGGACAGGCCTGAAAACTCCTCCCTGGTCCTGGCACAGTCCAACCAAGTATCCAGAACATTCCTGAGCCACCAGTTCCACTTTTCCACTAATCTGCTTCTGAGGATCAGAACAGAAGTCCCCAAGGCAGTGCCCTCACCTCCAGAAAGTCACAGATGCAATGAGTTCTTGTAAACTAAGTATTTATAGCAGCCAGAATATTTTCAGATAAATGGTAGATAGCACTCAAAGACGATAAGGAATAAAAACAGGGGGCTGGAGTGGTGGCTCAGCAGTTGGAGCGCTTGCTGGCATGCGCGAGGACCCAGGTTCAAACCCCAGCACCACATATACAGCTAAGTGTCGGAGAAACAAAGGCAAGATGAAAAAATAAATAAAATTGATTCTCTCTTTCTCTTTCTCTCTCTCAAAAAAAATAAAAAATAGAACAGTCCAAAAAACCTTGCAAGCTGGGTGTGAAGGCATATGCCTGTAATCCCACCAACTCAGGAGGCTGAGGCAGGAGGATGTGAAGTTTGAGGTCAACCTCAGCAACTTAGTGACTGACACCCTGTCTCAAAACAAAAAAGAATTTTAAATGTCTGGGGATGTGGCTCAGGGGTAAAGTGCTCCTGGGTTTAATCACCAGTACCAAAAAAACAAGCAGCTTATAAAAGCCAGGGTCATTGTAGTAAGGGGAGAAAATTCAATACTAATGACAGCAGCAATCCATCCTCCTTTCCTGATGTAACTGAGATTTCCTGCTTCTTTGAAACTGTCTTCACATGTTTCTATTTAATATAACACCCTCCTTTTTTGGAATTCTGCTCTCTTACTAAAGGGCCAGGTTTAGCTACAGACTTTTTTTTTAATAACATAGCTTCATTAATTTACAATATATGTGTCTCAATCAATGAATCAATCACAGGTAAGGGATGTGGGGCTGGGACGAGGCCCTGCCTTCTACAAAGTCAAGACTCTAACAATGGGTGGTTTCTAGAGGTTAAGAGGGAACAGGGGGAC
>PVKS010025874.1:0-29319 GCA_004027875.1 Aplodontia rufa | reverse complement strand
AAGGTCATTGTTTCTAATTGCTGTGTAATATTCCATGGTATAAATGTACCACAGTTTTTGGATCCATTCTTCCTGTGAGGGACACCGGGGTTGTTTCCATAGCCTAGCAATGGTAAATTGTGCTGCAATGAACATCGATATTGCTGTGTCACTGTAATGTGCTGATTCTAAGTCCCCTGGAAAGATACCCAGGAGTGCACAAAGGACTTTGAGACACACCTTTCCCAAGTGTGCAAGTTCTACAGTTTTTACTATCTATTAATTTAAACAATAAACGGAGATAAAAAAGCTTTAGTGTATAACATTAATATCAATAAGAGTAACAAAATGATTTGCTACATCTCTGAGGATAAAAAATATCACGTTCACTCCACTGGGATGAGAGAGCAAACATGGATGGAAGCACTGTGAAGCGTCACAGAAAACCACACGCAACTTCATTTCTGCCCTAATTCTCAGGAAGGAAGTTGATGCGTTGTTCAAAAAAATCATTCATATTTTTGCATTGAGGTTTCATTAGGTCAACTCCAGAGAAACTTCAGTGCTTCAAAGATTAAGGACTAAATTCAGTGGGTGTCTGCGAATTTCCATATTAGCTCAATAACTTATAAAGTTTAGCCTAAGCAAAGCAACCATATATACTGTGTAGTTTGTACAGTGCACAATGTCGAAGGGCTCTGCTTACCTAGACTATGATGTGAATGACTCCCCCTGGTCTGATCCAAGCATAATATACACAGCGATATGAGGTAACCTTGCTTATCAAGTCCCTTGTGTTGTTTGTTGATTAGTTGACATAAGTGCTATTCAATTTCAAATGCTTTGTGTCTATTTTCTCTGACTGTTCAGTCTTTTGTTCTAAGCTCTTCCCATTAAACAAGAAGAGGACTTGCCCCAATCCTAAAGATCCAGTCCCTTATGATCTTTTTCATTGAGCATCTCTCAGGGGCATGAAAATATCAGGCTGGAAGGAGCAGCAGCATCCATCAAGTCAACCAGTCAGCTCTTTCTCTGTGAGCTATCATCAGTTAAATGCATGAGATCTTTCTCTTTCCTGAGAACAGTGTTTCCTTCTGCATCCCAGTAAAGGTTTTGCTTAACTATACCTCAAGCCCTTTTTACTGTCCCTGTATCAGCTCTGCTAATGCCTGTCACTGGTTAATGGAGTCTGTCCCCTGCTCCTTTCTCCTGCTGACCACTCTTAAGGAACACTTACATTGTTCCTCAGATGGCAATAGCAATGGAAAATGCTATAATTTATGATTTACTCCATGCTCAGCATCATGCTAAATGATTTACCCATTACCCAATTTCTTTCCCCCTTTTGAAGACAAGAGAATCGAACTTGAAGAGAGTCAGATGGTTAGGTCAGAATTGGCACAGAATCCAGGCTACACTGAGTCCTGCAAAGAACTCTCAGTTATGTGATAATGGCTTTCATGACTCCATGTTGGTCTCAGATGTCAGGAGAAGCAGCTCTGGACCAAGATCTGCAGGCTCTGGGGCAAACTCCTAATGTGTTTCTTCAACATTATCAATGTCTTTTAGATTTAATGTTGATTTAAAAGAGAGGTTGTTTTAAGAAGAAAAGACAGGGAGGCCACTAGTTCAGTGATTCAGTCTCTCTTGGGATGTCTCAAGTTATTCACTCTAGCCCCCAACATCCATGAAACCACAGCTCTGTGGGTCCTACATAGGCAGGTTAGTGACAATGACAACTTGATTGCACTCCATGTCCACATTGACTATTGGCTTGGCCAGGCAATTTGCATTCCCTAAGCAAATGGCAAACAAAAACTTGAAAAGAACTTGTATATTTCAACTTCCATCCTTCAATCCTCATAGCTATTATGAGAACAAGCCCAGACTATCCTGCTGGGGGAATCTGAGAGACATGTGGTACCAAGACAAGCCATCCTTGCTGACCATTTAGCAGATAAATAGACATGGGAGCAAGTCCTGCCAGGATCAGCCAAGCTGAACCCAGATCAGCAGAGCTATGCAACAAACCCATAAACTCATGAAAAGTAATAAGCAGTTATTTTAATCCATAAGGTTTAACAATAGATAACTATTGCAATGACCATGAGTTATTACTATACAAAACCAAGTTGAGGCATCAGTCTCCAAAGGGCCCTTGAATATGAGCTGAGGGGCAGCACAGATGTTTTATGAAGGCAAGATACAGCATCTGGTACCATCAAGCCATCAAATTTTCCTGAGGCCACCCACACAGATCTTGCCTTTACTGAGACTACTCCTTGCTAAGGCCATGTACCATCATTTGAATATGTCCTTTTCAAACTTGAGGTGTTAAAATGTAATGGCCAACGTGATACTTTAAGAGGTGGGGCCCTTTAAAAGGTGATTAGACCATGAGGGCTCCTCCCCCAATTGAGAGGAAGGCCCTTCTCAAATAGGCTTCACAAAGCATTTGGTCCTTTTGCCCTTCTGCCTTCTGCTCTCCTCTGGAGGATGTTCAACAAGACCCCATCGTCAAAGCAGAAAGCAGCCCTCTGAACCTGATACCACCTTAATCTTGGACTTCCCAGTCTCTAGAACCATAACAAATAAAATGTCTTTTCTTTCTTGATTACCCAGTCCCAAGTGTTTTGTTACTATAGCACAAAATGGACTGAGATTCCTGGATCACATTTCCTTGCCCAGACCCCATTAGATCACTGTGGATTGGGTCTGGAATAACTGGTTAACTGTGGCTCATTGTTCACCTCTTATGGAATTAAGGTTGTGCCTTGGGGAACAACAAAGGTTGGCATATTTGTCGAGACACTTCTGTTCATGACCTTGCTTCCATGACAATATCTAGCACCCATGGACAGAGGCCAACTGCAAAATGATAAAGCCAGGCTTCACGGTCGATGTCAGCTTTGTGACGTGCTATGATCGTAAGAGGCTGCCCTTGCTCATGTTGCAGAAGCACCCCAGCTTCTCCATCTGTTTCTGTGTGTGGTTCATGAGTTATGCTTTCTATACACTCTTTGAGGTTCCTGGACAAGTTCTGCAATTGCTACAGTTTTTCGGGGGGTTCCAATAAAGTCTCGCTCCTCCCTACCCAAGTTCTAAACCAAATGAGAAACATGATTTAAATTCTGTGAGCAGAGATGGATCTAATAAACTCGAGCTGATTTTGGAGGAAGTGGCTTGTATCTGTGGGGAAGTGGGTTTGTGAATACCTCAGACTTGGACAGATTTAGTCATGCGACATGGTGGTGTCCCTGGTGGGTCTCTCTACAAAACGGGACTGAGCCAATGCTTACTTCCTGTAAGAAGTTTGATCTCAAGAGAGATTGAAAGGAAGAGAACAGGATAGGCAGTCCTAGCTTTTACAAAAACCTTTCATCTGGTTTGGTGAAGAGAGGTCAGGGGGGTCACATCGATGGTGTCCCTCTACCTTGAAGGAGACTGCACTGGGGGAGGATGCTTCTCCCCACATCAAGGAATTCCGTTAGTACAGTTGGTCAGTTGGGGTTTTTTCTTTCCTTTCCTTTCTCTCCCCTTCTCTTTCTCTCTCTTTGCCTGCCTGCCTTCCTTCCTTCCTTCCTTTCCTTTCTTTTTCTTTTTTAATTTTCATGTTATTTCCAGGAATGTTATGGTGTAATTTTTAGATTAGGACATTGAAAGAAACTGCCGGGCTGGCCTGTCTCAATGTCTTGAAGGAGAACTGACTTTTCTCTAAGTCTGTTAGGAGCCCAGTTTTTTCTTTCACGTTTAACTTACTTTTGACTTATCCCCTTCGTGGGATGCACTCAGAGCCTTTTCCATTGGAACAATGCAGTTCTGCTAACATACCATGAATATTCGAGAAATTACTTTCGTCTACTCTTACACCTGTAGAATAAAGAAAAACCCACTCAGACTCAAAGCATTTGGGTAAACTCAAGGCTGATAAACCCAGACTGTCCCTCAGTGATTGGTTAGCAATGTTTCAGAATTGGGGACCATATGCAGATTGAGCCTGGAGATACCAAAGCCCCGGCTGCTCTCCACCCCACGTTGTTCTACCCAAGGACCTTTGCACTGATGCTTGCTCACTATGTCTGAAAGTTTTCTTCCTGTATTGTCGTATGGTTGACTCTTCCTTGCATCTTACCTCAACTGACCTTCTGAGTGGCTTTTTCTCACTTCTGGCTCACTCTGTCACATTACCCTGTGCAGTTTTAAAACAACATGTCGACAAGCTTTTTGATACCTTCCTTGCAAGATAGTAGCTAAGCCCTCACTTCTTGAAATTTGAACAACTTTGAACACTCTGTTGAAACCAACAGAGTACAGTAGAAATGTGCTGTGTAACTCTTGGAACTTCTGAAATGAAGTTATTAAGGGTGATGCAGCTTCTACATTGCCCGCTGGGGTACCTGCCCGTGGAACTCTGAGCCAGCAGGGATGAAGGCAGGTTACCCTGAGGCGGCCATGCTGGAAGTCCAAGCCACGTAGAGGGGCTCCAGGCAGCACTCATAGGGAACCTCCCGTGCATGAAACGCCCTCACATGATACCAACCCCAAGTGGTACAGTACACCAGTCTTGGAATCTCCCCAAATGAGGCCCTGGGTATTGCAACAGGGACAATTAACCCCCTGTGCATTGTCCAAATTCTTAAGCAACAGAATTTGTGAGTGTAATAAAATGATTGTTTAATGCCATAAACCTTTGACGTGGTTTCTTGTGGTTCACTAGTGATGGGAACACTGTGTTTAATTTTTTCTATAATACTACTTGTCATTGTCAAACATTTCATTGTTTATTTCATTTACTTATATCCTGTTCTTTCTATTGGAACATAGGTTAGCTGTTCTGGAGCAGGAAGTTGTCTGTCTTAGATCCAGAACAATCTTAGCATGTATCATGTGGTCAATAAATATTTTTTGAATGAGTGAAAGAGAAAATGTCATCACCCCTATAAAACTGAAACAAAAGTTTCTTAGGGAATATTTCAGTACGTTTATTCTTTATCCCCAGGCCCTGGGCATCAAAACCAAGGCTGTTTGTATGAAATATAAAGTAGACTGCTCCTTTAGAGTATGTAGGCAAACTATTTGGCCAAACATTCAATTATTCAGCCAATAAATACGTGCAAAGCACCTGCCCCATGGCAGAAGCTGTCCTTAGTAGTTCTACTAGAGACCCTGACATAGATAGGACTTAGTCTTTAAAGAGTTCCTTGTGTAGGCGTGGATAACTTGATGGGCAACACATCTTTGGCACAACAGAGCCTCAGAGGTGAGCTCCTTACACAATAAGGTAGTGACTACCGTCACCATACCACCATGTTCCCCAGGGTCTCACCCATAGCTGGCACATCACAGCTACTCCATAAGTATTTGTTGACATTTGAGTGAATAAACAGAGCTTTTTTTTCTTAGCAAAAAGCAAAGGAGTATATAAGAAGAGAAGGACAACTAACTATGTGGAAGGGAACTTTTATTAAATATCTGAGAAGCTTTTGATTTCCAGTCCGCTTATTCCACAATCATAAAGAATCATTACAAAGGCCAGTGTAAAATACCAAGGAACCTAGCACAAACATGCCTCTGTCTTTTTAAAGCAAGCCTATTAAAAATGACATGAAAAAATAAGGGCATCTGCCTCAGGTTTCTGCTTGAAGACAGATCCATGCAATATCAGCATTTTATCCTGGAAGCTCCCTCAAGAAGATGCACCAGGGAAGCAATTTGTATCTCTTTTAACTAAGACAGGAAGCCTTGAAGTCTGCGGGTCATCCACTTCTGTAAGACTCCAATCCAAACATGGGGAAAGGTGTCAGTTCTAAAGATTCCGCGTGCTGTTGACTGAGTGTGATTTTCCCCACGGTATTTACGTCTAAGGCGATACAAAGCCTTGTATTTCACCACCAAGTTAGGATGCTGAGAATATTCCTGAGTAGAGTATGCCTGAAATTAATTAAGATATGGAGAAAATTTGGACATATTACCAGAAAGATAGGACACGTTGCATTATTATTTATTGAATGAATGAATGAGAATAATTAACAAGATTGATTTATATGTACTCTCACCTTATGCAATTTAAATGCATTCTCATTCCCATCCAGTCCCCACACCCTTGAGGGCAGGAGGACAGGCTGTACCAAGATCATTTTGTAGAGAAAGAAATGAGAAAATGAGTGTTTAAAAAGCTACAGAGAGCAGTCGCTTAGTGAAGCAGGGATGCACTAGTTTCTGAGTTACTGACTCCATATGCTGGGTTCCTTTTGCCATATTGAATTTTAGTGGCCAATATGGACCTTTCTGGACCTTTCCCCAAAAGCATGACCTTCAAAGAAGTCAAGAATGAGCTTGGTGTGGTGGTACATGCCTGTAAGCCCAGCAACTTGGGAGGCTGAGGCAGGAGGATCACAATTTTGAGGCCAGTTTCAGGAACTTAGTGAAGCTGTCTTTCAAAGTTAAAAATTAAAAAAATGGGATGAGGATGATGGGGATGTTACGCAGTGGTTAAGTACCCCTGGGTTCAACCCCTGGTACCAAAAAGAAAAAAGAAAAAAAAATTCAGGATGGGGCCAAATCAGAACACAGACAGAAGCAGATGATTCAATAGACAGTGTTTCCTGGAGAAAGTATGAAAATGGTATCAAAATAGTTACTTCTGAACACTGCTAGCATTTAGACATTCTCTCTGGAGCCATTTAATCCTCAGTAAATTATCAAACTGTTCTTATGTATTCATCTTAACTCTTCTAGAAAGCAGTATAGGGGGTTCTGGGGAAAACACAGATGTTTAAGTAAAAAAAAAAACACAAAAAACCCTGTTTTTAAGACTTTGTGAGTCTTAGGTTCCTTCTTTATCATAGGGGCTATAATACCTATGTTGTAGAATTAGTGTGACGATTACATATTATACTGTAAAGGCTGAGGCAGATGGATCACAAGTTTGAGCCCAGCCTCTGCAATCTGGTAAAATAAAATAAATAAACAAACGTGCTGGAGGTATGGTTCAGTGCTAGAGCACCAATGGCTTCAATCCCCAGTACTAGAAAAAAGAAAAAAAAAAAAAGGAAAGAAAATAAAAGTTATACAATGTGTAAAGTAACTTCTACATGGTCTGCCACAAAGCAAGGCAATGTATATTCAAGCCAAGGTATAGTAAGATCCTTGAAGGCAGAAAGCTGGCACGGTGCTTCGCATATGAGAAGCTTTCACAAATATTTCACAAATATTTATTGAATGCATACATGCATGAATAACCATAGGATACAACAGCATATTAATCAGGGTGGCTTCATTTTTTCAAGTTTTTGTTTGTTGCATTATAATTATACCTAATGATGGGATTTGTAGTTACATATTTGTACATGCACACATGACACTATAATTTGGCTAATACCATTCCCCAGTAGTTCTCCTTTCTCTCTCCTCCTCCCTCCCCCTGTCTAATGAGGGTGACTTTTGCAGCAAAGTAAAATATAATTCGGTGCTTTTCCAAATAGCGATGATCTATAAAGATTCCAAGGCCCAAAGTGTGTAGACCGAATAGAGCCTCAGGTCAGAAATCAGCAGGTGTTGGAAAACTGTTTGCTCGTGGGAACGCCCAAATTTGACTACCAGGTGAGAGAGCAATAATATTCCGTGCGGCAGGCCACTTATAAATTCCTTATGCATGAAATGTCTCATATCTATATGAGAGACATTTGCAGGCTGGAAATGTCTCTTACATGGCTATCAGAATACATTAGAAGTTAGAAAAACAATTGCATGAGATTGACTAATGTAGACTGAAGAGTATGATGAGCCCTCCCTGCTCCAAAACCCAAAATAAAAGGGAGAGTTAAGCACTTGCCAGTTTGCCAGAATCGCCCCACCCTCCATCATCCTATACTTGATTCATTATATCAGTTGCCTGTTTTCTATAGATATTTGAGTCTACCAGTTATTTAAGGATGCCAAGTATCAGGTTCAGACTGACCAAAAGTCCTATTTCATCTTTACTCATTTTTTAAATTTATAATTGAAGCATAATATACTATAGGAAAGGGTGAAAATTTCAAGTGTATATAGCTCAATACATTTTTTCAAACTAAACATGCTCAATGTAGCCAGCACCCTGATCAAGAATTAGCCTCACATTCCCTTCCAGTTAGATTTTTTAATATTTCAAAATAAGCTGGAAATCTGATGTTCAAAGTATTTTTTTTCTAATTTTAATGTATTGTGGTAGAAATACAAGAGAAATTTCCAGCCTGCAAATATCATATAGATATGAGACATTTTATACATAAAAATCTTTATGGAAATATAAAAAGTATGTATAGAAATATACACATTTCATATGTTAAAAAATAGGGCTCTTGTTCTCTCTGGACCTGTGGTAATAATGTGACATGAACTCTCCACCTGTCATGTGATTAGAAAAGATGTATCCAGGAGTCACGAAATGCAGAAAGCCTCTAGTAGCTGGAAAAGGCAAGGAGTGGATTCCTCCCCAATGCCTCCAAAAGGAATGCAATCTGATTTTAGACTTCTACAATCTAGAAATGTATTATACCAGATTTCTGTTGCTTTAAGCTGCTGTTTGCATGCATTTGTTGCAGCAGCAATAGTAAACTAATACCTTGTGCTTTTACCAAGCACATCCTGTCTCTCATACATCCCTGGGAGGGCTCTGTATGTTCTTGCATGGTTGAGAACATTATTGCTCACATGCCAGGCAACCAGTCCCTGTACAGAGACAGCTTCTCTCTGGCCTCTCCCTAGCTGTGCCTCTCCACTTGGAACCAAGTGTCTTCTAGGATGGCGTTGCTCCACTTGGATCTGTACCGCAGGAGTGGCAGCCTCACTTATGAGTTTATTACCTATGCCTAGTTAAGAACTCCACCATACACCCACTGAACCAGAACCTCTAGAGAAAGGTCTGAGGATCTGTATTTGAACAAGCCCTCCAAGAGAATCTCAGGAAGGCTTTAGATTGAGAACTACTGCTATTCAGAGATTATAGGGGTATTTCCCTAAGGTTTGTCCCTTTAAGACTGGACCATGCTAGCGTTGTGTCCAGACAAGGTCCCAGAATGATGTGGTGGAGTTTGGAGGAAGACTGGGAGAGGGTCAAGCTTAGTTCTATGGGCTAGGATGTCTGCACCCTTGCATAGTAGATTCTTGCCATGTTGGAAATTGCTGAAGGTAGAAAATCAAAAGGAAATAGATCAGATTTTTTCCATTTACTCTCAAGTTCCCCGGAGGGCCTGGTCATAACAGCGACTGAAATAGAAAAGAGAAAATGTTCTTTAAAAAGTGCTGAGTTTTGTATACTCAGGCAGATCACAATTATCACCTCATTTAGGAAGCAAAACCACTTTTTACAATATGACTGTAATAAAAATAGTAGTAATTTTAAATAATAAGTATGGTAGTTACTGTCTCAGGTCTGGTTTTGCACATGCAGGGCCTGACATAAGGACTCCTGTTCACCTTACTGAAAAACCGTTCTCAGGAAGAACCTGAGAGTTGGTAAGGGAAACCAGACAGAAAAAGGGAAGAGGCCCAGGAAACCAGCAATTGCAAAGTCCAACCACAGCCTGACCTGGAGGAAAGCTCTGGAGTTGCATGCCACGGATTGTCTGCTTTAAGGCAAGGCAGCTAAGCTTTCTGGCTCCTGTCCCATCAGTAACTGACTGCTTGTAATGACACCTTGGGCTCTCTGTTTGTGTAGGTAAAGTCGTTCCACTCTCAGGGAGGTTTTAGGAGCACTCGACCATCAACAAAGCACAGAGGAGCTAAGGATCGGCACTCAACACTAGTCTCTTGGGTTCCCAAGGACGTGTCAGGGTGCTGGCCTGCTCACTATGAACTTGGTCTATGAAAGGCTATTTTCAGGACTTCCTTTGTATTCAGTCCTCAGACACTTACCAGGCGAGAACAATTGCCATCTTATTTCACAAATTTGAAACATGAGGAATAGAAAAATAAGTCATTATACTAAGGGTCCATGACAGTTAAGGGGTAGCCAGGATGAGATGAGACCTGGGCAGTACAGTTCCCTGGCCTCTGCTCTTTGTGGCTCCCTCTCACATCCGTTTTTCCACTGAACCCCTCCCTCCCTTCCTATCCTTCCCCAGGCTTCTTGCAAGAACAATCATTTTTCATGCGGCAGCTAGAGGATCATTCTCCAGGTTCCCCATTTCCAGCAAATCAGAATAAGACCTGTGAAGAAAAGGGAATTTTTCAACAGCTAAGAGAAAAAAAAATCTCAATCTCTATGCTTAATTAGGTCAGATACCCATTTTCCTCTGAGTCTCTTCTCCTCCTTTGAAGTCAGGGAGAGCCCTGGGCATTGGAGAGGGAGAGAGGGGAAAAAAAGTGAAAAGAGAATTGGGAGGAACCTTCTAGTACACACATGCATTAAAAGAAAAAAAAATCAATCTGTCAATCCTCTTTAAGGGTTGAATGCAGATAAAGCTAGCTATCAAACTTATCAACATGGAAAAAAATGCTTAAAATAAAAACTAGAGCAATCCCCTGAAGGACAGAAGGCTTGGGATCAGCCTGAAGACTTCCTACCTTGTTAAGAACCCACTTCCTTGCTCACTGAAATATTGAAATTGTTTGCTGTCAATCTAAAGACTCCTTGGTGAGCTAGGTATTTTAGGTAAAACAGAAGAATCAAAGTACAAATATCAAAATTTTAAAGGAAGAGGCAGCTATGAGGTAGTAATTAGGGGGGTTTGGCCTTATAGGCTCAGCTTTGACCCTGGTTCTCATGGTGTGTTATGGTTTGGATATGAGGTGACCCCCAAAACTCCTATTAATGCAGGAATGTGCAGAGGTAAAATGATTGGATTGTGAGAGCTGTAACCTAATCAGTCCATTCTAGTTTGAATGTACTTACTGGGTGGTAACTGTAGTCAATTAGGGCATGGCTGGAGGAGGTGGGTCTGGAAGCATGCACTGAAAGGGTATATTTTCTCTATGGCCCTTGCCTCCTCTCTCTGCTTCCTGACCCTGCCATGAACTGAAGAGCTCTCCTCCATTGGGCCCTTCCCCCATGATTTGCTGCTCTGGGTCCAGAGCTATAGAGTTGGCCATCTATGGATTGAGACCTCTGAAGCCATGAGCCCTAAATATGCTTTTCCTCTTCCAAGTTATTCTTATCAGGTATTTTGGTTACAGAGACAAAAAGCTAACTAAAACATGTTTCAGGACAACCATACAGCACAACATTCTTTGATGACAAAATGCTCTGAACCTGTCTTATCCTGTCCTGTACAGAGGCCAATAACCACGTGTCACCACTAAGCACTGGAAACATGACTAGTGTGACCAAGAAAGTGAGTCTTAGTCTATTTAGTTTTGATAATTCAGTTTACATTTCAAAAGCCTCATGTTTCTACTGGCTCCCAAAATATACAGCCTACTTCTAAGTTTTAATCTTTTCTATGAACTTAGTATTTCAACTGACCCTTAAAAAATGGATAGTATTTTCCATCCTTTTCATGAAGAAAATATTTGTGTTGGTTAAATTTGTCTACATAACAAACCACCACAGGATACTGGTCTGAAATAACAATCATTTATTTAGCTCATGATATTATTGGTAGAAAACATGGGTGAGTATAATCAGACAGATTTGATTGTCTCTCTGGAGTACTTTTGTACATTTGTGGGGAGTTCCTACTTAGCTAAGAGCTTGTTGTGAATGATGGGGTCTGCTGGGTGGCTCGTCTCCCCTTATCTACATGCTAGCCTGAGTTTTTCATAGGATATATATGCATGGTCTCAAGAAAGGGAACCTTCCTGTTCCAGGCCTCTGAGGCCAAATCTCAGCACTGGCACACTGTCACTTACGCAGCATTCTATTGGCCAAAGCAAGTCACAAGGCCAGCCCAGAGGGCAGACCAGAAAACAGATCCTACGTCTTTTTTTTTTTTTTTAAGAGAGAAGGACAATAAGAGAGAGAGAGAATCAATTTTTATTGAGTTTTTCACATGGCTTTTGTTGCTCTTACACTTAGTTGCGTACATGGGTGCTGGGGTTTGAACCCATGTACTCGCGCATGCCAGGCAAGCACCGTAACTGTGGAGCCACTGCTCCAGCCCCCAGATCCTACCTCTTGAAAGGAGATGCCCCAAAGTCCCATACGAAGCTTGTGGGTATAGGCAGAAATATACAATGGTGACCATTTTTGCTATCAGCAATTCTGGATCTCAAGAGGTGAAATGTTTGGTCTATGGTTACAAAGGAAACTTTTTAAATAATTGGGACTCTGACTAGGGATTTTTGGCTTTCAGACCAGCATTGACCATTAGTTTGTTTCTTGAATTCTCTGTGTAATACTTGCTTTTGTGGGCCTTGTTTTTTGTCTGCAGAAGGACAGGGAAATGAATGAATTTCTCTGACTTCTTCCAGCTCTCCACTGGTAAACATGTTGGACTTGCTGCTTGTCCTTCGGTGGAGTGCCAGGGAAGGGGCAGAAGCATACAGAGATTGGCAGACCTGAAGGAGCCCTCTAGAGTTCTTGAAAGCTGCATCTTTGGCAACAGCTCTTTGGAAGCCAGAAATTATATTTGACAAATATAAGGTATTTACAGTTGAGCTCAGCCTTTTGGAAAGAGGTTCATAAAATATTAAATTTGGAAAGCACAGAGTTTTTCTTCTAGGTTTTTCTAATTTATAATCTACCTACTTCCTTTTCCTTTCATAAATAAGATGTACGTGAGTAGAGTGATCTAAATATCTCCCTAGTTCCAGAAGCTTGACAGTATTTTCACATTGATCTCCTGTTAGATAAATCAAACCTTGCAGGTCTGTAAACTGCAACACCAATAAAATTCCTCCGGTGGAGTGGGGCTGCTGCTCCCACAGCTCCATTTGTGGGCCACGAATCTGGGCGATACTGTCCAGCTGACAAATGCCTCCAAGCAGCTACCTCACAACTGTCAGCCTAATTTGGTGTTGTTTTGCCAAATCACCAGCTCACAAGTCTTTACTTGTGAAAGTAAACAGAAAGATTCAGAGGAAAGAGACCTTTAAGAGGATAGTAAGAATCATGAAGGTGATGGTGAAATGAGGAACTAGGGAGAAGGAGGAAGAGGGGGAGGGAGAGGAAGAGGGGAGGTGATTGAGGAGGATGGACGGGGAGAGAATGAGGAAGAAGAGGAGGAGTGGTGGAGTGGTGGAGGACAATGAGAGAAAAGGGTGACTAGGAGGATAGGGAGGGTTAGCGAAGAGAGGAAAAGGGAGGAAGAGAAGGATGAAGGATGGGGAGTGGAGGAGGAAAAAAGCAAGTGGAGGAAGATGGAGGGAAAGTAGAGGAAAAGGAAAGAAAGGAAGAGGAAGGAGAGAGAAAGAGAGACAGAGAGAGGAGAGAGAGGGGAGGGGGGGAGAGAGAGAGTGTGTGTGTGATGGGGAGGAAAAGCTCAGCAAGGGAAGGAGCACCAAAGTCAAGTTTTGCCGACTTTAGACCACAGTTCTTTCTTCGGCATTCTAGGCTTTCCTCTCCAGGTGTGAACTCTTAGCAGAGCATGATATAAGTCCCCATTTTCGTGATAAAATTGAGTCAGAACGAATCCTGAGTTTATTCTGCCCTCCTGGCTGCTTGAGTTCCTCCCAGTTGCTTCACTTCTTTCCATATTTGCTGGAACCGGGCTGGAGCGGTGGCTGAGCTGTTGTGGCGCTTGCCTGGCATGCATGAGGTCGTGGGTTCAAACCCCAGCACCACGCAACAAAAGCCACATGAGAGACTGGGTGAAATTGATTCTCTCTTTATCTGTTAAAAAAAAAAAAAGGCTTGGATACAATAAGTTTTGTGGGTATTTTTTTTCTCTTTTCTTTCTTTTTTTTTTTTTTGACTTTTTTGGCTAGGAAACTCTTCATGTGAACTTTTTTTTTCACATTTATTAGAAGTATATAGCGATACAGGATACAGAAGAGGGGGAAACATTGTCAAAACAGTAGCAATCAATATGTGTAAACTTTGTTAACCAGGGGTGATGCTAACGCACAGATAAGCTACTATGGGTTTCTTTTATTAAGAAACTATATGTAGGTTACAGATGAACAGTGTAGCTCTGGGCTGCTTAAAAAGATCTGGATTAGGCCATCTGTCAGGCTGGGGTCTCTGGAAGCTTACGCTGAGATGAAGGTCACTGAGCAAGTGATCTGTTAGAGACAGGCTCCCAGGAGGGAGAGGGAAATGCAGAGTTGGGGGTGGGAAAGAGGCTGAGGAAAAGTGCAATTTTGGGCAAATTCCCAGCCTCAGCCTGACCCTGTGCCATTTTCTGGAGCATTAATCATCCATCAGAATTTATTCCCATTAAAGTAAGGGGTGTGGCTTTTCATGTTCTTGGCCAGAGGTCACTCAGGGAGATATTTTGCTCAGCACGTTCCAACTCTTATTGCAGAGGCCACCTGTTAGTAGCAAAACTGCTAAACTGGGGGACAGGCACCAGGGACCAGCAGAAGGGTCCTGCAGGGTTTGGGCACAATTTCAACAGTGTCAATCACAGTATCTTGACAAGCTTCTCCAAAAGCTGGCCTCTGTGTAGACAGCTGTGGTCCACAGAAGGGAAGACATCCTGGACCAGTAAAGCACTAGCCAGTCACATGATTAAGTCCAGCCCACATTGGCACAACCACCCGAGGGTCTATTGTTAGCTAAAGAAATAGTTGCTGTTTTTAGCCATTAAGTGTGTGCTGGTGTGCTTTGTATGCAGCAATAGCGATCTGATTCAGAAGGAAGGAAATTATCTGAACTCTGAACCTAATTTCTAGCCCAACAAACATCTCTAGGTAAAATCATAATGTGGGGCCAGTACTGGAATTAGAATTGGCCTCCATCCAATTTTTATTTTATTCTCCCTTGCAGTGCCAAAGAAGTTCATGAGACACCAGATAGTTCTGCCTGGAAGGAGGCAATAAGAATAATGTCTCTCCAGTTATTACTGAATTAATATTAGACAATTGACCCCTTCTTTCAAATCATCTGCAGCATTTCAAGCTACTACTAGGTTTTAATCTACCGTCTTATCATCCTTAAGGTCACTGCTATAGTGGAATTTGTTCTTGAAAGATAACTCAGCTTCTTTAAAAAGAAGGTATCAAATAATATAAAGAAAGAATGAAATAAGATTGCATGGCTAAGCAAAAAAATGAAGGGGAACAAAGAAGGAGAAATTAATTGAACTGTGCTTTGAATGATTGGCTTCGTGGACAGTTCCCTATACAGTTATATATAATATGTCTGAGTGTATATGTATATATCTCAGACATCTCCCATGACTTCAATTGAAGTTATTTTTAAACTTCCCAGGAGCCCAAACACAAAAGCTTCGTTCTACATGACCGTTCTGGAGATTGCGTGTTTAAGGAAACATCCTGAGCTGGCTTCGGTGAGGTACCTATTGCTTTGCTTGACATCATTCCTCCACAGAATCACCATATTTGCATAAAAATTAATATGAAAAGCATGGTGAGCCACTAGGCAGATGGAGGCCTTTGACTAATCAGTTGAGAATAGTGACAACTTTGCAGGCATGCTTCCGAACAGATTTAATGCTGAAAATGCGCTGCAAATATGGGGACACAGTGTTTCTTTATCAGGGATTTGGAGGGGAGGAGTTACCAAGCTTGATCATCTGGCATCTTGGCTTTGGGAAAGGAACAACAGGAGGCTATGCAGGACTCTTAGGGCTATGCAGGTGACACTCGGTTATGCAGAGCTCCCCAGTGCATTCTTGGGTCCTGTCCACACCCTTCCTGACTCTGAGCACTGGAGACCTTCCTCTCCATTAGTCCTGGACCCTGTCCAAGAACCCATAGTCTTGCATATCTGGTCCTTGTCACTTATAGGCCATTCCTACCTTGGTGTATATAAGGATCATTCAAAGGTCTAGTTAAACCCAGACGCCTGAGCCACATTCCCAGTGACTCAGATCTTGCATTTCTAGCCAGCTGCCTGATGGTGATGGACAAGCACCAGGGACCTAACTTGGAGTAGCTCTTGTCTAAGGAAATGTTACATCAAAGCAAGCCAAGGGCTGCAAAATGGCCTCCTGTGGACCACTGATCAGTTTCTTTCCCTATAATATTTTAAAGTAAAATTACCCATACATCTCTAGGTGTTTTATCTTCTCTTATAAAACAAAACCATCTGTCACTGTCAATGGCAACAATTGCCTTGTAATTAGTACCAGCATCCCCATTTAGAACCAACATGTACTTCTCAGTATGCCAGTCTTTTCTGCCCCCTCTTGTATATCACCAAGCCACATCCATCATTTCCTTAATGTATTTGTTCTGTTAGCATGAAAGTTTTTAATCTCCTAATTTAAGTTGGTGTAATTTAAACTGTTTAGTACTAAGGTTTCTGGAGATAATGCCTTAATTCAGAAGTATGATACTGATGGTGCAAATCCAGGACTTTAGCAGTCAGATTTCTCTATAGAGAAGTAGGGGATTTCTCCAGTGACCCCCACAGAAGGTCATCTGCCATGTCTCCACTAAGTGGTTAACTCGTTTCCCTAAAGTTATCACGTGATGTTTTTAAAATTGGTATTCCCTAAAAGCTCATGTATGAGACAATGCAAGAAAGTTTAGAGGGAAAATAATTGAATTATGAGAGTCTTAACCTAATCAGTGAATTAATCAATCCCCTGATAGGGATTAAGTGAGTGGTGACTGTAGGCAGGTAGGGTGTGACTGGAGGAGGTGGGATCTACATTTTTGTCTCTGATGAGGAATTCTCTCTCTCTCTCTCTCTCTCTCTCTCCTTCCTAGTGTGATGTCCCAAGTCACTTTCTTTTACCACACTTTTCTGCCATGATGTCCTGCGTTACCTTGGACCCTAAAGAATAGAGTTGGTCATCTATGGACTGAGACCTCTGAAATTGTGAGCCCTCAAATAAACCTTGCCTCCACTAATTGTTCTTATCAGGTCTTTTTGTTCACAGCTGACTAAAACAGAAATTGGTATCAGAAGTGGGGTCATTGCTGTGACTAACTTGACAACGTAGTTCAGAAGCTTTTAGAATTTTTTAGAATTTGTGGGAAGAATTTTGGAAAGTTTAGCTGTGCACAATGGAAAAACTTTAGAATATTTTAAGTGGCCCTTAATGGGCAGTTCTGTTGGGAGTTAGAATAACAGAATGCCAATAGGACTGTGCACACTAAAGACTGGGCTCTTGAGGTTTCAGAGAAGATGGAGGACCCTATTGGTGGAATAGAGGCCATTTATGTTATGTTCTGGATAAGAAGTTGTCTACATTTTCCCCATCTCTTAAGACTTTCTTTGGGGTTGAATTTAAAAGTAATGGACTTCTTACTTTTCTAGGCAGCATAGTATTCAGGCAGTGGCGTGGATATTGCTGTCAACCTTTACCAAGCTTATTGTGATAACAGAGAGCAGGAGACAAAGAGGAAAGGTTTGGAAAACTTGCAATTTGGCCGGAAAACTTTTAGTCAGACTGGATCTGTGGAAGGTGTGGTTGTTAAAGACATTACAGCCACTAAAGAAACACTAAGTTCTTCAACCTGAGACAATAGGAAAATGGCTTGAAGGCCTCTCAGGAATTGGCAAGACCACACCCATCTTAGGCTCAAGAGCATAAAAGGAAAAATTGCTCAGAGAGGGTACCATGGGGGCAACCTACTTGTATGGGTGTTCTAAAATGTTATTTAACCATGTTCGGTTGCTCAGGTACTCGGAGGTTACACCCGTTGTCACTAGAAACTTGTCTACGAACTAAGACCTCTGAAACTGTGAGCCCCCCAAATAAACTTTTCCTCCTGTAATTGTTCTTATCAGGTATTTCAGTCACTGCAGCAAAAACCTGACTTAAACATAACATAATAATGTGGAAATAAGTGAGATGAAAAAAATATGTGTGTTCTCTTGGGAAGAAAGAAGCTTTATAAAATGCTTTATAAAATCAGGAATTTTTAGTACTGTGAGTCTGTGGTAATAGGTTAAGAAATGTAAATTCAGGTTAAAAGATACAAAAAGTATACTGGTGTTCTGCTTATGAAAATTTCCATTGGCTGCTTTCATTCATCTCTCCTTCCTCAGTTCAATGAAAAGAATCCATGTGTAGTTCTAACTGTATTTCCTGCAACACTGTCTGGGTTCGAGTAGTGGCATAGCAATTTACTTTCTGCATGACTTTGGTTGGATCACTGAGCTTTGGAGTACTCTGACCTCCCCATGCAGAGATCACATCAAACTCCCAGCAGCATATGTAATGATGAACTTCGATAAGCCATATAAAGGTCTTTGAATGGCTTCATACCTAGTGAATGCTGGACAGTCATTGTCATCATCACCATCTTCCTGTTGTAGAAAGTGCATTGACCAAGGGATCAAGTCAATCTAAGCTTTAATTCTTATCTAATCAGGTGATAGTGAGAAACATTGACCTTTCTTTCATTCATTCCTTCAACAGCTTTTTATTTACTTCTTGTTTGCTCATTTGTAAAATGGGATAGTGGTATCTACTTTACAAAATTATTATAAATGGTAAATGAGGTAGCTACATAAAATGCAATGCCTGGCATCTGATATGTTTAAGAATATTAAGTTGGACCATATGAAATTTCCACTTTTGTGAATCAAAGATGGCTGAATATTAATAGTTTTCAAAGTTCAAACTATGCAAACAGTATTGTTACTGCTTTCAATAAACTTTTTGATGTCATTGCTGTTTTATTCCTATCAATTTTGTGGGGACTGTATCAGTTATTGTTATCTGAAACAAACCAGCCCCAAACTCAGAGAGGTAAAACAATGACCTTTTGTTATTTCTTATAAATTATGGACCACCTGAGTGGTTCTGCTCTTCTGAGCGAGACCCAGCTGATCTTGACGGATTTTCTCGTGGGTCTACAATATATAGTGAAATGAACAGAGCAGGCTGCTCTTGGATGGCCCTGCACACTTGTCTAGGGCATTCAGAATGACTGGGCCATGTGTAGACTGGGCTTATTCATGAGGTTATGGCAAAGCTTCAATAAGATTGCAAGGCCTCTTGGACCCAGGCCCAGTATTGGCATTGGTTACTTCTGCTGCATCCTATTGGCCAAAACAAGACACATGCTTAAACCCAGATGTAAAGACTGAGGAAATAGACTCCATTCTTTGAGGGGCAGGGCTGAAATGTCACATTGCCAAGGACAAGATCATAGGGAGAAGAGGAGAATTGAGGTTTATTTATTTTTTCTTTTTTTTAAATTGATTTAGAGCAGGAGGTATACATAATACTTGTATTCTTTTTCCTCACTGCTCTCAACAGTTCTTTAATTAAAAATGATTTTGATAAGTAGTAAAAAGTTGTCCAGCCTTTGATGATTAGGTAATGTTTATCCTCCTATGTTTTGGTTGTTCTTGAGGTTTAAGAGGTTCCTGGCAGGGACATACACAAGCAGACTCATCATCCTGAACAATTTCATGTTTCTAGCTTAAAGTAAAATAAGAAGGGATCATCTTAGCAGGGAAAAAAAGTGACTCTGTAGAACGTTGGTGGTTTCACCCATGCCTTTTGCTGGTGAAACTCATGGTTGTCTTTGACATTCTTTTTAGCCATCACCTCTAATCGCCAGCAAAGACTTTAAAGAACACACTACCAAAGGTGCTGTTTTGACTCCATACGGAAAGAAAAAAATTCTGGCTTAATTGTTAAGACCTATAGGAACAAGGGTATGAGGACTTTAAAAAGCCTTTTTGGATTCATTTAATGAAAGCTAAAATTGTTGTTTCACTCTGTACATGTATTAACTTGTTTTCTCCTCTCAACAACATTCTGATGAGGGTACTGATACCAATCCTGTGTTACAGGTTTAAGAAAATAGAAGTCTTCCCAAAGTCACAGAGTTACAAAATGAGAGAGGCAGAATTTGAATCCAGGAACTCTATGTTGGAGGTCATATACTTAACTATTATGTCATCTTGAGGTAAAGTAAATTATCTTCTCTCTAATTGAATTATATGAAGTCCTTTTCAATTTCAATGAAGTTCACAAATCTTTACTAATGCCAGTAAATTCCCAGAGGCATATTGCTGCACACTTTCAACAAATACATATTCTAACTATTCAGAGTTTACCAATAATAAAAGGTGTGTAAGGTAGGGATTCCTGGTTATATTTGAATATCATTGATACCAGAACTCAGGTCTCAATCTGGGTTCAAATCCTGGCTCTTCGGTTTCTCACTGTGTGATAGTGTCTGAGGCATCTAAGTTACCAATGGCCTCAATTTCAACATCTTAAAAACAAGCAAACAAAATCCAGGAACCATTAGAATTATTGTGCAAGTTATTATGAGAATAAAGTAACCTGTTTAAATCCCATGATTCACTGTGGCTCCCTAGCGAGATTAGTGTCTTTCCTTCCTCCTCCAAGAAGCAATCCAAGAGAGATGCCAAGTGATCTTACAGGAAAAAGAGGGAGTCTATTATCAGGAAAGGTGTTGATTTAGCTACTTGATACTAAGAGCATCATCTGGGAGCTTGTTAGAAATGCATATTCCTCATTCTATCTCTGACTGGATGAATTGAATCATTTAAGGGTGGAGTCCAGCATCTGGCCTCTCCAGTGACTCTCATATTCCCTGACCTTTGCACTCTAGGTGATCTCTAGACACTCTACCTACTTTAATTCTGTGGTTTTGGTTCATCCCTTCCTCACCATTAACCATATTATAATTGCTCCCATATGCACTGGATAGCTCCTCTACTCAAACATGCAAGTCAAATCTTTGCATGCATTTATATAATCCCTCCCCAAGTAGGGTTGGTACCATTTTCATCCATGCTGTACAGGTGAGGAAACTGAGAAGCGAAGTAACTTGTAGACCAGGATTCCAGCCTGAGTCTGTTTGGAGTTTTAGCTACTGAGTAATTGGCTGAACTAGTCTCTCCAGAACCTCTCTCATAACTTCAAGAAGGACTCAGAGTAGAGCTATTTGTCTTTTAAATCCAGTCAGCTGATAGTGCAATGGAATAAAGAAATTAATCCAGTGATCTCAGACAAACCTTGCAGGGCCTGTGTGAAAGGTCATTGACTGATAACCTGAGTCTCCTTAAGAGTAGAAAATTCTAGGAGGTCATGGTGCTTAGGAGAAGGGACTGATGATTTCTTCCATGGCAAATAACAGCAAGGAGCAACCTGGTGTGTGAAAGTGCCTCCCTGAGTGCCAGGCAATTGGGAAACACAGCTGTAGGTAATTATTTTTTCCTAACTATAAATAAAACAATCCTTAAGAAGAACAAGGGGGAGAGTAGCTGGGGGAGCAGGAAGCCTCTCATGTACTCACCCCATCAGTTGCTCTGAACGATAAAACAATAGGTTGGTTTTAACCACTTCCCACCACCCGATGCCTTTTCTGTGGATGATGTCTCCACAGGGAAATTGTTTTAATCAGGAATTTATGGCCAGCTAAGCATGGAGAAGAGGCGACTATGTATATCTTTCTGCTCAGTGGTCCTGACCCAGAGTAAATCAACAGAACAGATCCAAATACTTTATTGTGTGGAGGGACAGAGACCTTGTGTCCCATCACCCTGGGGCTTTTACCTCCCCTTTCCATTTGCATCAACTATACAGACATATTTCCAGCCCTGGCTTCATGCCTGGGCACTGCTCAATGCAAGTGGGGCCATAAGCTATAGACAGTGATCAGGATTTCAGATTATTTGAGGAGGATGTCCCTAGTGCTCACTTAAACCACCTACAGCACCAGAATTCCACAAGGGTACCAGCTGCCCTTTATCAAAACATTCTTAGTTGTTTTTTTTTTTTTCAAGAGAGGGAGAGAAAATCAACTTTATATTATTTTTTCAACTGGGTTTTGTTTTTCTGATAGTTGTGTATGTGGTGCTGGGGTTTGACCCCATGTTCTTGTGCGTGCAAGGGAAGTGCAGTAACCACTGAGTCACAACTGCAGCCCCTAAACAAGTCATTTTCAATGACTTGATTTTGATGGATTTGGGGAGGAAGAATATAGAAGTTCTAGTTATTTGCTGTTGAAACTGTTGTTCTGATAAATAACGTTGCATCCCCTAGAACCTGTAGCAAATACAGTCTTGGGTACTGTCTCTGACCTGCTGAACCAGAGTCTATATTTTAAAACATTCCCAGGTGAATTGTGTGCATATAAATGTTTCAGAGGTATTGATCAAGATATCTGAGACTGATGTGAGGCCACATCATAGCAGGGTGAGGGAAGGGAAGAAGCTAGAGATAATATAGCCTAGTGAATAAAGAACATTCTGGAAATGCAGGCAAAATTCTTAAATTGCATGCAAAGCAGAAAGCAGCTGAAAGATTGAGACCTATTTTCTGACCGTGAGTCTACTTTTAGATCTAAAAATATCTCCTGGTGCTTTTTGAGGACAGGGCACTGAACCCCTAGTGGATGATAACATCAGTCATCATGGTATTGCCCTGCTGGCATCTGCTAGGCAGCCTTCCATAGCAAGATGCTGGTTAGCAGAAAACATTCTCCACAGCAAATCGGATGCTCTTGCAATTGCCAGTCATCATGCTATCTACTCAGAACACATTTTGATTTGCACCCCTCACTGACAGTTGTTCGTCAGGCGCTTTCTTTGAATAGAGTCAACCTGTCAGCTTCTTGGAGCCTTGCTTTGATGCTTGAAGGTCTGGGAGTCTCCACGTTTTTTAGTCTGGAGGTGAGGAAGGAACAGCGTTCTGGGCACCTCGGCTGGAAAAGATATGGGAAGGTAGGGCCAGAAGGGCTTGTCCTATGGTCTGGGGTCCTTCCATTAAATTTCTGCTGAATAAATCATTCAAGTCTGCCACAAACCCTTGAGAAAGGACTGGTCTATGCAGCCCATGTTGTCCTTTATTATGGTGACTCATATACTTATTTCCAAAGCATTATTGTAAATCAGTAGTTTAGTAATCTTGGTGAAATCTCGTAGATTTATGCATTTGGAGGATCTTTGTTATCTTCAGCTGATGAGAGCTCTAAGTTCTCAGTCCCAGCTTCACTGTCAGCTCTTGCACTGTGATCTGAAATGTGCATGAATGGGAGCTCTAGTCTGCAGAAATATGCAAATGGATCCTCTGTAGCGGAAAAAGAATTTATGATCCAAGTCACACTCTGGATGACCTGGGTTCTACTTTAGACTTACCATCTTTTGTGAAATGAACATACCTGTAGGATGACTTAAAGATGATGAACAGAAATGGGTATTTGAATCCTAATGAGATGTACAGAGACTGCTCTGGTACTTATGGAATCTACTGCTAATCTCTGCTATGCTATCTATGTAGAACATAAATCTTACCATCTTTGATATAGTCCTTATGTATTCCATTCAGTGTAAAGCTCACGAAGATTATTCTCTCATACCTACCCATGGAGTGAGAACTGGGGATCCTGGTTTGAGCAGGGTGGCAATTTATAGAAATGAAAACAGATAATTGAGCTTTAAATTTAATAAGATAGATATGAACTATTTACTGAAATGAAATGAGAAAATTCAAATGAGGCAATTATCTGGTGTGGATCTCAGCAGGTCTGGATTTTCAGGGAGAGGCTACCTCTCTTGTTTATGAGCAAGATTCTTATTGCACAAGGTTTAATTGAGGACGCTAACACGCGCACCTCTTCCCAACCACCAGGTCTCACCCACAATAAACTTTGTAGCTTGTCAAAGGTTCTTTGTGCAAAAGCATGGGCCTCCTTCCCTTACTATCCTGTGTGTGTGTGTTACTAAGGAATTAAATTCACCCCACACTTCACCGTCTTTCACTCTCATTTGTCAGGTGTTGTTCTAGAGATAGGGCAGATCTTCCTCTCAGGGGGTGTACATTCTCCTGAAAGGTACCACTGAAATCAATGATTGCAATAAAACACAACTAAAACTATGAGACTAAAAGAGACACGTTATGGTTTGGGTATGGGATGTTGTCCCAAAGCTCCTGTGTTAATGAGGGAATATTCAGAGTCAAAATGATTAGGTTGTGAGTCCATCCCAGTTTGAAAAAGAACTGTAAGCAGGTTGGGCATGGTTGGAGGAGATGGGTATCTGAGAGTGGAGTGCCTAAGATCACAAAGCTGGTAAGTTGTGAAGCGAGGGTTCAAACTAAGTCTGACTCCACTAATAGTGCTTGTAACTGTTTTTCCAATGATACTCAAATTCTGCTGCACTTTGAAACCTCTCAAGAATCTTAAAAATAATAATAATAAAATTATAAATCACAGAAAACTGATGCCTGAGCCAAGTGTAATGGCTCACACCTATAATTCTAGCTACTTAGGAGGCTGAGGCAGGAGGATCACAAGGTCAAGACCAGCTTGGGCAATTTATGGAGACTCTGTCTCAAAATAAAAATAAAATAAAAAGAGATGGATATATAGTTCAGGGGTAGAGTGTCCCTGGGTTCAATCCCCAGTACCGCAAATGAAAAAAATCAAAAACAACGAAAAACAGAAACCACCAAGCAAACCTAATGTCTGTCTTCCTTCCTCAGCCATACAGGTATAATTGGTGTGGGGTAAGAGTTAGGCATTGGAATTTTTTAAAAGGTGATTAGGCTGTGCAACAGATTTCGCAACCAGAAGCAGTGTGCCAGACCATGTAGTGTTAGAGAATTTGAGGAGCTGCAGAACACCAGCAGTCTAGCCTTGGTGAGTACAACAGAGAGAGATTCTTTGTCCCAGTTGGTTGACCTTTGCCGGCTTATGCATTTGCCAAAATCAAAATATCCACTTAAAAAAGAGATGGACTACTTTGAATCATAGGAACCCTGGTTATAGCAGAGATATGGTTTCCATCAGGGGCTCATCATTAGATCCTGGGTGTGTGCTTGGTTTTCCTCCATACTGGCTCCCTGCCATCTTACTACCTGATCTTGGGAGAGCATCCACATAGGTCACCTGAGGCCAGCAACTCTTGTCCTCAGCAATATCATCCCATTGTCTTTGAGAGGGCTTGTTTTTCATTTTCTGCATACATTGGTGCTAACTCAAAGCAGAACTCCTCCACCTCTGCATGGGTTGGCTGACTGCTGTTCGTGCTAGATATCACTCCTCCCATCCACCAGGACATTGGGGGAAATAGCTAGGGGTCAACTTCAGGCAGTGAAACATCTAGGCTTGGTCTGCAACAGGATCACATCAGCATGGAAACATAGGGGGACACTAGAGAGTTTATTTTGCCTATAGGTACTACAGAGCGAGGCAGCGACGAGACTTGAGTCATTGATTCCAATTATTGGTCTAGGCATATCCCTACTGTCTCTCCAAGATTGGGAACTGGAGCTATTTTCCTGACACCAAGACCCTCTTGGTCGAACTCAGAATAAGTGAAGTAGTTACAAGGGACCTTTGGCTCAAGTTTTCATCAATGTGTGGGGAAATTAATTTGAGCATATACAACAGACCTTTCTGAGGGGCCCCAACATGAATGGGGAAATGATACCAAGGAAGTGCTCCTTTCCTTGTTGATTAAATAAGAGGACAAGGGAGTTGAGAGAATTTCCCAATGCCATCTTTAGTGAGTTGTTAAACTGGAATTAGAAATGAGGGTGTCTTTGCCAGGTGTGGTTGATTGAACTCCACACCCTTGTTCATGTGTAGGGAAGCCTCTAAGATCTCTTAAATGGGCAGTGAAGCGATGAGAAGAGGTGATTAAGGTGCAGATGCCACGGGTAGGTTCTGAATTACAGTCAATCCTACAGCATAACATTTCATGTGATCATAATGTTTCACGAGAGTAGCAAAGGCTATATTGTAAAATGCCCCATCAGAGTCCCAGCTGATGCTCCATCAAAGTCCCGGCTGGTGAACCAGGGATTATGAAACCAAGTTGCAGGTTGGGAAGGCAGTGCCATACACATTTGCCACTCATGTTGTGTACAATTAGCATTTGCAAGTAATGGCTCAGAGCTGACTCCCAGTGTAAGGATTTATGAGGCTTTCTACAGAGCAGAAAACTCAGATGCATGTCAAAGACACTCAATTATATTCGGTCCCTTTAATAAATAGTCCTAAAGCTGTGACATATCTACGAACAAGAGGAGTTTTCTTTGCTCCTAACTTCAAAATCTTTGGAGATTTTATGAAAAGAGATATGTTAAGGTAAAATTTTAAAATGTTGGTGATATATGAGAAGCATTAGATAAGTTAATTAAGTGATGGTTAGGTATCTATAGGTCTCAGCCTGAGGGATGAGGAAAGGGGTTGATGGGAGAGTGACCATCCTTTTCAGGATCTATTACAGGAGTCAGTATAATAATATATACACAATGCATGTGTATGTATGTGTATATATATTTTATATAGAATAATATATAATATATATGAAGCATCGTATATATAGTACACACATATATCTATATACATATTGATTAAACACAGATATAGGCAGTTGAATAAAAAGTCTACAGATTTCCCACTAGCCTTTTGCTATTTTAGTTTCTTTTGTTTTGTTTTGTTTTCTTTTCTTTTTTTTTTTAGCGAGAGGGAGAGTGAGAGAAAAAGAATCAATTTTATTTTATTTAGTTTTTCATGTGGCTTTTGTTGCTCTGGCACTTCAATGTGTATGTTGTGCTTGGGTTCGAACTCTAATCCTTGCGCATGCCAGGCAAGCTCCATGACCGCTGAGTCACTGCTCCAACCTATTGTAGTTTCTTAATCAGTTCTAATAGTAATTTCTCTGCTCCCTTTCCTTAAAACAAAAGGAATGGATTCTTTGTAATGATGTGGCAGTTAGTAATCAAACCAAGCACAGGTGACATGGGATAATCTCTCTTCCTCTTGGTTGGGAGAATTCTAGGTCTATCTCCAGATCTCTAGGTCTATCTGCAGATCTGGATTGAATCAGAGCATTTCCTGTAATGGTAGGACCATACAGGAAAGCTACTGTCTGAAGACTCTTGTAAAACAAATCCAGGGAGGGAAAAAGTAGGGAGGCAGTTTCTGAATGTGCTGTGGGACTGATTTATGGAGTTAGGAGAGGGTTTTTTTTTTCCTTTTTCTTTTTTTGCACCAGGGATTGAATCCAGCATGGCTTAACCATTACACCACATCCCCAACCCTTATTATTTTTTATTTTGATATAGGATCTCACTAAGTCACTTGGAATTTTGCTAAATTCCTGAGGCTGGCTTTGAACGTATGATTCTCCTGCCTCATCCTCCTGAGCCTCTAGGATTACAGTCGTGCATCACTGCACTTGGCTAGGAGAGTTTTAAGAGAGAGACAAGAGAGGAAACATGGAGGAAGTTCGTGAAGACATGAAGCCTTAGAAAGGAGGAATATTCTTAGAAAAGGATTTCAAGTTTTTCTTAATTACAATGGGCAGATGATACCTTTTTCAAGAGATTTCAGAAAGTATTCACTTTATATTCTAGATACCTTTGTCTGATGGATCATCATTTCCTCGAATATAACCTCCTGCAGAAATGAACTTTATTGCAGGAGCCATAGAACGCCTCCTCTTATACGGATTGTGATGCATTTGTAATGCATTATTGTACAAATTGTAATGATTCTCCAGGCTCCATGACCTTTTTCTCTTGTCGAAAGGATACTTTGTGTCGCTGGAAAGGAAAACTATGGCAGCTAGAGAAACCTTCTGGGCCTAGAGTGCAGAATCTGTAATACGGCAGGTGGATTTGGACCCAGTCATCCTCAATGAAGGAATATTAAGGGTCTGGTGATAATCGGTGGCAGTTTGTTGGCATTTGCTGAATCATGCTTCTAGGTAGTAGATTAGCATGAGGTCATGAGAGGGAAGAAATTGGGGTGCATTTACTATCATTTTTGAGGGAAGGGGAAATTTTGAGCAGAGTTTGGGTGGGAACAGATTGCCATTCCAGATGGCTAGAGTCATTAGTAAGGGGAGCCAAGGGGCAAGAATCACAAGGCAATCCAGTATCATCTGGAGCCCAGGACTCGCCTGCCAATCATTATAGTGTGCCATGCTCATCTTCCTGCCAAACGTGAGCACGGCTATCAACACCCAATGCACACTGTGGCCACAGTCAGAGGGAAGGTTGAGGTTCATGATAGAAACCACTAACAACCTACCTCACCATAGAGAATGTTGAGTTCTGCAAAACCAAAGAAAATCATGCAAAGTGGAAACTTCAAGGACCCAGGGATCTTAGATTTTTTTCCATTATTTTTTCTCAAATTGTCCTGTAATTTGCATTCCTAAGACTTGTTACAATTAAAACTCATTATTGAGTAATTACTTATTTAATAATCTTTCTCTTTAGACTTCAAATTCCATGTGAGCAGGGCTAATCAGGGTATTGTCTTACTTGTGGATTTATCTATAGTGTTTGTCAAAGTGTCTAATTCATGATAGGTACTTAATGATTATTGACTTATCAAAGGAATAAAATTAGTGTGATTGGGGTGGAGTAGGAATGAACACTCAAGCCTAGGGAATGGATGTTAAAGAAATATCCACTGGAAAGAAATAAGAAAGTCTGTGAAATAGAGTTCTAGAAAAGCAAGTTAACTCCTTCCATTGAAGGTGAGACTGGATCTTCTACAACATTGCTATGCAAAGGTGGTCCTTGGACCAGGACATTAGCCTTATCAGGGAGTTTAATTGGGATAAGAATCTTGAACCTACTTTTGGAGGCAAAATCTGCCTTTAAATAGATGTCTGGGTGATTTGTATGCATATTCAAGTCTCAGAAGGGTGTTCTATATCATAAGCAAATATTCTCATTTTCTTGTAACACAGAGAGGTACCATGAAAGAGAGAAATAACTTTATTCAGTTTTTCATTTGGTCCTTTTTGCTCTGACCCTTAGTTGTGTATGTGGTGCTGGGGTTCAAACTCCAGTCCTCATGCATGCCAGGCAAGCGCCAGAACCACCAAGCCACTGCTCTGGTCCAAATATCCTCCTTCTCAAGAAGGAAGAGGAGGAGAAAAAGAAGGGGAAGATGAAGGAGAAGGAGGATGAGGTAGAGGAGGAAAGGGGAAAGAGGAGGAAAAGGCTTATGACAACTTCTTTTTTTTAACTAAGAAATTTAGTTATTGTACAATCAAAAATCCATCCAATGAAACAATATGATATGTGTATATTCTTAAAATTAGATTTACCCCCTAGAACCCACCCAATTCTCCCACCCTTATCCCTCCACCTTGCCCCCTCCTCCCTTGTTCCTGATACATCTCTATGAATGCCATAGGTTATGTGTTACTACACTTTTGCTGGGTCTAATACATGAGAGTTGACCACCTTTCACACAAGCCAGGGTTTAGCTCCAGCCTCCACAGATGAGTGAAGACATTGGACCCTTGACTCTCTGGGTTTGGCTAACTTTGCTCAACATGATTTCTTCCATAGCCATCCATTTACCTTCAAAGAC
>PVKS010025873.1:0-29323 GCA_004027875.1 Aplodontia rufa | reverse complement strand
GGTCCATAATATCCTTTGTTAGATTGAGGCCCAAGTATTTTATTCTTTTTGAGGAAATTGTGAATGGAACAAACCTGATTTCTTCTTCAGTGGACTTGTTGCTTGGGTATAGGAAAGCTAATGATTTATGAGAGTTGATCTTATAGCCAGCTACTTTGCTGAAATTAATTATAAGCTCTAGAAGTCTTCTGGTTGAGCTTCTTGAGTCTTCTAGGTATAGGATCATGTCATCTGCAAATAAAGACAGCTTGACTTCTTCTTTTCTTGTTCAGATTCCTTTGATTTCCTTTTCTTGTTTGGTAGCTCTGGCTAGGGTTTCAAGGACTATATTGAATAAGAGTAGTGAAAGTGGAAATCCTTGTCTTGTTCCTAAATTCAGTGGAAATGCTTTCAGTCTTTATCCATTAAGCATAATGTTGGCTATGGGTCTGTCATAAATGGCTCTTACAAAATTAAAGTATCTTCCTTTGATCCCTATCTTCTCCAGAGTTTTGAGCATAAATGGGAGCTGAATTTTATCAGAGGCCTTTTCTGCGTCAATTGAGATAATTATATGATTTTTATTTTGAATTCTTTTTAAGTGGTGAATCATATTTATTGATTTGCGTATGTTGAACCAGCCCTCCTTTTCCTGGAGTGAAGCCCACTTGATCATAATGTATTAATTTTTATGTATTTTTGGATCTGGATAGATAGAATTTTATTAAGGATTTTGCATCTATGTTTGTCAGGGAAATTGGTCTGTTGTTTTCTTGATGTGCCTTCATTGGGTTTTGTTATCAGGGTTATATTTGCTTCATATAAAGTGTTTGGGAGGGTTCCAACCCTTTCAGTTTCAAGGAAAAGCTTGTAGAGGATCAGTGTTAATTCTTCTGTAAAGGTCTGGTAGAATTCTGTCATGAATCCATCAGATCCTGGGCTTTTCTTTTTTGGAAGGCCTTTGATTGCTGTTTCGATTTTTTTTCAAAGTCCTCCCATGTTAATTTGAGAATGTTGTATGTGGCAAGATGTTTGGTCATTTCCTTTAGATTATCAAACTTGGCAGAGTATAATTTGTCAAAATAAGTTCTGATAATCTTCTGGATTTTGGTTGAGTCAGTGGTGATATCTCCATTTTTGTCTTTGGTTTTGTTGATTTGCTTCACTTCATTCTTTCTTTTGGTGAGGTTGGCAAGGGGTCTGTCGATCTTATATATTTTTTTCAAAGAACCAATTCTTCGTTTTATTGATAATTTGTATTTTTTTTTTTTTGTTCTCAATTTCATTGATTTCAGCTCTGCTCTTAGTTATTTCCTGTCTTCTATTAGGTTTGGGATTGGATTGTTCCTATGTTTTTCTTTTTTTTATTAGATGAATATGTTCCTATTTTTGTAGGGATTTGAGTTGGTGCATGATTCTATTTATCTGGGCTCTTTCCAGATTTTTGATGAAGGCACTCAGTGCTATAAATTTACCTCTTAAGAATGATTTCATACTATCCCAGAGATTTTGATATGTTGTTTCATCATTTTCATTCATTTCCAAGAATTTCTTTTTTTTAAAAAGAGAGAGGGACAGTGTGAGAGAGAGAGAGAAAGAGAGAGAGAATCAATTTTTATCGAGTTTTTCACATGGCTTTCGTTGCTCTGACACTTAGTTGTGTACATGGGTGCTGGGGTTTGAACCTGTGTACTTGCACATGCCAAGCAAGTGCCGTAACCACCGAGCCACTACTCCACCCCTCCAAGAATTTCTTGATTTCTGTTCTCATTACCTCTTTTATCCATTCTTCATTTAAGAGGGCATTATTCAATTTCCAAGTATTTGAATACTTTCTGTTGTTTTTCTTGCTGTTAATTGTGGTCTGACAGGATATATAGGATTATATAATTTTTTAAATATTTGTTAAGGTTATCTTTGTGGACTAGGATGTGGTCTATTTTAGAGAAGGATCTGTGAGCTGCTGAGAAGATGGTAAACTCAGCCGATTTGGGATGGAATGTTCTGTAAATGTTAAAACCAGTGGATTTATAGAATTGTTTAGGTTAGAGAAATCTTTGTTGATTTTTTGCTTTGATGATCTGTCTATTGTTGATAATGGTATGTTAAATTCCCCCGGTATTATTGTTTTGAAATTAATGAGGTGTTTAATGTCCTTGAGTACTTTTTCCATATATTTGGGAGGTTTCTAATTGGGGGTATAAATGTTTACTGTGGTTATATCTTCTTGATGAATTGTTCCTTTTACAATGATATAGTGACCTTCCTTGTCCTTTCTGACTAGTTTTTGGTCAAAATTAACTTTATTGGATATAAGGATAACAATACCAGCTTGCTTTTTTGGGTCACAAGCCTGGTAGACATTTTGCCAACCTTTCATCTTCAGTATGTGTCTAATTTTGATTGTGAAGTGTGTCTCCTGTAGGCAGCATAATGTTGAATTTTTTTTTTTTTTTGATCCAGTAAGTCAATGTGTTTCTTTTGATTGGGCCATTGAGTCCATTCACATTCAGAGTTACAATAGATATGAGAATCTGGGTCCCTGATGTTTTGACTATTGCTGTGTTTTGCACCATCTTAGATATCTTTTAGTGTATTTTGTGATTATTGACTTTATTCTGTTTAAGGGTTTTGGAAGTTGTTTGCATGTTCCTCTGAATGAAGTATGTCCTTGAGAATTTCTGTAGCTCAGGCTTTGTGTTCATGTACCTTGCTATTTTGAATTTATCCTTGAAGTATTTAATTTCCCCATCATATTTAAAGCTGAGTTTTGCAGGGTATATTATCTTTGACTGAAAATTATTTTCTTTCAAAAATTGAAAAATATCATTCCATGCTCTCCTGGCATTTATTGTCTGATCCTGAGAAATCCATAGTGATCCTAATTGATCTGCCTCTGAATGTGATTTGGTGTTTTACCCTTGCTGATTTTAGGATTCTTTCCTTGATTTCTCTGTTATTCATTTTGTAAATGATGTATCAGTGATTTTCTCATTTGATTAGATCTGTTTGGTGTCCTATACGTGTCTTGAATTTGATTTTCTGGATCAATTTTTATATGGGGAAAATTCTCCTTGGCAATTTTACTTAGAAGGTTCTTAATGCCCATTGTTTGTTGTTCAATGTTTTCTTCAGTGCCAATTACTCTTATGTTATTTCTTCTCATCTCATCAAATACTACTAGGAAGTTCTGACCATGCACAATAAGTTTCTTTTCTTGTCTGTCCTCAAACTCAGTGTTGCTCAGCTTGTCTTCATTATCTGATGTTTGTTCTTCAAGAGCTGAGGTTCTATTTTATACCGAGTTTACTCTGGTATTTGTATCTTCCAATGATCTTTTGATTTGGTTAACAGTATTATTCAATTCTAAGAGCTCTGGTACTTCTCTTTTTAGAATATCTAGCTCTTTATAAATGTGGTCTCTCATCTCCTGAAATTGCTCTCTTATTTCTTTCTTAAGTCTTCTTTTAATTCTTTGATTGAATCACTAATCATATTTTTGTTATATTTTTCTAGGTTTTCATCTAGGATACCTTGAATGCAGAGCTGTGGGGTTGAAGTGGAAGGTTGTTTCCCTTTTGCCCCATTTTCAGTTACAGCAAGTGTGGCTTCAGGTCCGGCACTGAATATTTCTTTTGGGGTCTTTTTTGATGGTATTAGAGCTTTTTATCTCTTTGCTTAGTTGGGCTGGGCACAATTTGTGTAGCACAGTTCAATGACTGGCACCCCAATCTGTGAAGTATTGTGAACCTTTAGGTTTTCCAATTCCTCAGGGGATGGGGGATAGAAGTCAATAAGTACAGCCAATGCATACACCAGACAATGTCAACTGTAGCTGTTACAGTGTTGATTAGCACCTAATAGGAGCAATCGGATTAGCAGTCTTCTTCTTTGATAGCTTTCACACTGTACTTGGTTAGCAAGTAAACACCCATTTTCAAGCATGGTGCTCATTTCAGTTTACCAGGACCTCTGTAGGTGAGGGGAATAAAAGTCTAGATAGCAAAGGGAATGAGGTAGGAAGGTAGTGTGGAATTTGTGAATTAGAATATAGAGCTACAAGTTTGTAGAGATGATGTAGGCTATTCTGCTAGAAATAAAGAAAAGATAGAAATGGGATGAAAGTAATGACTATGAGAGAGATGAGAGAGATCGGAATACAGTTTAGGAGTTGACAGAGTAAAGGGAAGAAGGAGTCAGTAAATATTGGGGGTCTTTTCAGCCCAAAGATACTGAGAACTCATTTGCAATATTGCAGACTACCACAGGTCGAACCCCAACAATATGGACACAGTAGACTGATACAACAAATCACAGTGACAGTTAAAATCTATCAACCACACAAACAAACAAAAAATACATACACTAAGGAACACCAATTCCAAGAACAACCACAGGGGGAAAAATGGAGTTAGGAAGGTTCTGAATTATTATCGCCAAGGTTAAAATGTACTGTGGGGTATGTGTTCATAGCTGACTTCTAGGTGGAGTCACTCCCCCCGTTGAGTTTGTCAGAGGGAATGAATCTTGGTGATCTCAGCTGACAGTGAGATTCTGGGGATGCCTCCTAGTCATTTTCTCCTGTAAAGGGGTTGCAAACATTCATCTTCCCTGCTTCCTGTGAGAATAGACTTCAGGGATATCCGAGTTGCATTCTTGGGCATTTTAGTGTCTGCTTGTCCAAACTCTTGTCCTACTTTAGCTGGGGACCCAGGAGCCCCTGGAAGTGTTGTGGATCCTGGCACAGCTGTAAGGGACTCTTGCTGTTCCAAGGAGAATGGTGGCCCGAACTGAGCACAACCGGGACTGTTAATCACCCCATTTGTGGGTGTCTTGAGGTCCCCACTTGCCCTAAGAGATGATGTGTGAGGCAGTCTCAACCCCAAAAAGGGGAGGCAGGTGTCAAGGAGACACCAGCCCAGCTAGACCAGTTGTCTGTGGAGGTCTGAAATGCAACTGCTAGGGGTGTGGAAACCCAGGCCCATTAGGAGCGCCCAGGACCTATGGGACCACTTCTGTTTACAGAATTTGGGGTCTGAAAGTAGAGGAAAGCATTGGATCCAGGCTGCCCCTTAGGTTCATAGGTCTCTGAAGCTGACACTAGGCTCTACCCCACCTGAGAGTTTCAGGCAATATCTGTTGGATCTGAAGATCTAACCCCCACAGGGAGTTTAGGTCCTATTGAGCAGAACCCTGGTCACTGACTCCACTTGCAGATTGGGCATATAACTGGGTGGGTGGGAAGCCTCAAAACTTGAGTTGCTAGACCATTAGGGAGGGTCCACCGGGTCCACACAGCCCCCAGGGCAGACAGTCAAACCACTGAGGACATGGATTCCCTCCTCTGGACTGCACTCCCTATTCCACTCTGTCTGGTTGTTTTTGGTTTCACTGTTCATGAAGCAGTTTCCTGTACACGCCCTCCAGGAGGTTTCAAAATGGCAGTGCTGCCCCACTTCTTCACGCCATCAGATTCAGGGGACTCTAATTAGTGTGTATTAAAGCCATCCCTCGGTTCCTGCTGCTGCTTCAGCCCTGGGCACCAGAGTCCCATGACCAGGCTCCGCTGAGGGCTCACCGCTGTATCTGAGTTTATTTACGTTTGTGCAGCTTCCTCCCTTCCAGGGCAGATTCCCAGCCCACCACCAACTGGGTAGATGGCACTGGAAAATTATCAATTGGGACTTCCTGCATTTTCAGCTTGTCCATGGCTCCGTGTCACTAAGCTTCCTTCTCTGGATGGTAATGAATTTGGGGAGAAATCTTGCCATCCACCCACCTCACAGTAAGGCACCTCTCCCTCTGTTGATGTCCCACATTCACGGAGAGACTCTTCACTCACTCTGCCACAGGTTGCCATGATGAAAACCTTGGTTTGTGTTTTCTGAGTGAATTAATTTGTTTTGTTTCTATAAACAGCTTATGAAAATATAAATATGTCTTTTCCTTTGAGTCTTAATTTTCTAAGGCTAAGCTGTTAGATTAAACTATTAAACTAAGGCTAAACTTTTTAAGGTACCACTGCATCTACCCCTTAAAAATAAAGTCAGTTCCACCTTATTCTCTGATTTCAACCTTGTCCTGAATTAAACAGCTGTTTAAGCACAGTTTGTGTAATTATTATTTTCAGAAATAGCTTAGAGAGGATTCTTTTCTTGGAAAAAAAATAGGCCTCTAATGACAGCAATTATAAAAGTCATAGTCCTATTGATTTCTTTCTTTTCCCATTATGCTGTCTTTTCAAATGTGTAGAACTAGAATTAATTTTTTTGACTTAGTGTACTAAATTAACATTATAACAATAATTTTTTTGGTTATTTTGCTTTAGACATTGTATAAGAGATGCTTAAAGCCCTTTCATCTGGGGTAAACAAAATGAAGTCTCACTTTATGTAGATGCTTCTAGACAGTCTTCTACTTGGAAATCTAGTTAAACAAATAAAGTAATAAAAATGAAAAACTAAAAAATGATTTGTATTTTTTCTAGCATGGAAATGTGATATGTGTGGAGTAATAATTTAGTTTATAATCTCTTAGAGGGTAGAAGCTTTATTTTTGTTTTATTCATGCAAATATTAAAAGATAAGAACTGACAGAATAGCTTTATGATTTAAATTCTGAGGGAAAATGAATTTTGCTAAAGGAAGGAAAGAATTCCTACTATGGAAATTTCATCTGATTATCACACTGTGTTTATAAAAGGTTGATTTATTTATATTTCAAGGCTGTCTCTAGCTGAGATGGATAAGCAGTAATCTGCATTGTTGAATTTAGAATGTTTAGAAATGAGGTTTTTTCCACCAAAAATGACCATCCCATTATTCAATGCTAAAATTAATCATTTCTTTTCATTGATTTTATTAATTACTATTCCCTCTTTTTAAAAGAATTACAGAAAATGTGGCAATATATCTAGTTAGTAATGATCTAGTATGGGTTCTTTACCATTTTATTGTTTTAGCAATTTTGTTGGGCTATAATTCACATACCAAAACTACAATTTAGGAGATTTTAGTACAAATGTACAATCATCAATCATCATTATTTAATTTTAGGATATTTTCATTACCCCCAAAAGAAGCCCTGGATCATACCCATTAGCAGTTGCTTCCCAATTCCCCTTCTTCCCAGCCCATGTAAACCCGTAATCTACTTTCTATCTCAATGACATTTGCCTATTCTAGGTATCTCTTATATGTAGATTCTAACAATATCTAGCTTTTGTAACTGGCTTCTTCCATTTAATGTAATGTTTTCAAATTTTGCCCATATTGTACTATGAATTAGTTCTTTTTTCCTTTATATTGCAAAATAATATTCCATGGATTGATATAGCACGTTTCACTTGTGCACTCATCAGAATTAGAAATATACATGTGCATTTAGATTCCATGTCCACTTTTTAATTTTGTTTTTTATTGCTTAATTTCTTTGGTATATTTTATGATTTGTGAACATTTTGATCCTTTCTGTGGGTTTTAATTCCACTCTCTTGATTGTGTCCTTTGAAACAAAAAAACAAAATTAATTACAATTAAGTTCAATTTGTTTTTTTTCTTGACTCTGTTGTTTTTGATGCCATGTCTAAGAAACCATTGTCTAATTTAATGTCTTGAAGATTTACCTGTTTTCTTCTAAGACATTTTAGTTTTAGCTTTTACATTAGGTCTGTGATTCATTTTGAGTTATATTTTGTACATGATATGAGAAGGGATCCAGTTTCATTCTTTTGCTTGAGAATTTCTTTTTTGCAGCTTTCCAGGCATTGTTTGTTCAAAAGACAATTCTTTCTTCTAATGAATGGTCTTAACTCCCTTGTTGAAGATAAACTGATTATAAATGAAAGTCTGTTTCTAGATTTTCAGTTTTATTCCATTGGTCCCATATGTCTATCCTTATGCCAGTATTCTACCGTTAATTATTCTAACTTTGTAGTATGTTTCTAAATTGGGAAATGTGAGTTTCCTACCTTTGTTCTTTACAAGATTGTTTTTGCTGTTCTTTCTCTCCTGCCTTCCTATATAAATTTTAGGAGAATTATGTCAATTTCTGCAAAGAAGTCAGCCTGAATATTGACAGAGATCGTACAAATGTAGATCTATTTTGGAAGTATTACCTTCCTCTTTTTGGTTTTTTTTTTTTTCCTTATGCTAGGGATTGAACTCAAGCCCCCAGCCTCAAGGATTACAGTCTTTCCCATATTAAGTGTTGTATCTTAAAACCCTGTTAAACTTGTTGATTACTTCTAATAGTTATAGGATTCCTTAGGATTTTTTTTATATAAGATCTTATCTGCAAATAGAAAATTCTATGACTGGCAAAATTACTTTTCAATAATGAATGAAGAATAAAAATATTCCAAGATAAATAAAAACTTGGATAATTTGTTGCCAGCTAACTAACCAGTGGACTGAGGAAAGAAATGGAAATAAAAAACATGAAGATGGAAAGGGAGACATTAAATTATCTCTATTGCACAGGACATGATCACATATATAGAAAATCCTAAGGAACCTAGCTTAGAGGGAAAAACCAACAGAATAGCACCTACAGAATGGGAGAAAAATCTTTGTCAGTTGCTCCTCAGGGCATTGATATCCAGGATATACAAAGACTTCAAAAAAGTTAACACCAAAAAAAAAAAAGTCAATAAATGGGCAGAAAAACTAAAAAACTAAAAAGACATTTCTCAAAAGAAGAAATATGGATGATCAACAAATATATGAAAAAATGTTCAAAATCTCTAGCAATTAGAGAAATGCAAACTAAAACTACACAGGGATTTCATCTCACTTGAGGCAGAATGGCAATTATCAAAAATATGAACAACAATAAATGTTGGCGAGGATGTGCAGGAAAGGGTACACTTATACATTGTTGGTGAGACTGCAAATTGGTACAACCACTGGAAAGCAGCGTGGAGTTTTCTCAAAAAACAAGGAATGAACCCACCATTTTGAGTCAGCTATTCCACTCCTTGGTATTTATCCAAAGGTTTTACAATCAGCATACTACTCTGATGCAGCCACATCAATATTTATAGCAGCACAATTCATAATTGCTAAGCTATGGTGCACACCAAGGTACTCTTCAACCAATGAATGGATAAAGAAAATGTGGTATATATACACAATAGAGTATTAATCAGTCATAAGGAAGAATGATTTTATGACATTTGGCCGTAAATGAATGGAACTGAAGGCTATCATACTAAGTGAAATTAGCCAGTCTCAAAAAGTCAAAGATTGAATGTTTTCCTGATAGATGGAAGCTAATCCAAAAATAAGGAAAAGATGAGAGGAATAGACAAAGGGAGAAGAAAGGGAGAGAAGAGGAATGGGATGGGGAAAGTTAGTAGAATGAATCCAACCTAACTTTCCTGTGTACACATATGTATATACCATAGTGAATCTCATCATCGTGTACATCAATAAGACACTAATTAAAAAGAAACTATTAGTAAATAACAGATTAGCAGACTAGAGGGAAGAGAACACGGGGTGGGAAGAAGGGAGGATGGGAAAATATTGGGGACTGAATTAGAACAAGTTATACTCGGTGCTTTTTTTTTTCTTTTTCTTTTTTCTTTTTTATTTTTTTTTATACTCGGTGCTTTTATAATTATGTCATTGCATGTTTTACTGTCATGTATATCTTAAGTGAACCAACAGAAATGAAAAAAATCTGCTATTGTACTGAATTGTTAATTTTGTTTATTTTGCTTTTCAACCTCATAATTTGTATTTTGTTCATTTAAAATGTTACCTTTTTATTGATTTGATGAATTTTAAGAGACATAATTTTCTTTTATCCCTTAAATTCTTTAAAGATGATTTACTGCTATTCTTTAAACATATTTATAATAGCTAATTTAATTTTTACCTAGTAAAACAACATCTGGAATTCCTTAAGAACTGTTTCCATTATTTTTCCTGTATGTAGGCAATGTTTTCTTATTCCTTTGTCTTTTTTTAAAAAAACTGGGCATTTTATATACTATATCATGACAGCCCTAGAAATCATGTTCCCACCCTCCCAAGGGTTTATTGTTGTTTGGTGTTAGTTGTTATTGTTGCTCTTCTGCCAATTTAGTGACTATTCTGGTTTAATTCTGCAAAGTCTGTAACTGAATATGTCAGTACTTTTCAAAGCTCCTCATACACATCTTATTCCGCAGATTTTTCTTATAAGTTTTGGTCCCCTTCTTTAAGTTGTATGTTTGCCACATGCAGTTTTTGGAATCTCTACTCAGTTTAGTGATGAGCTAATGACTGGATAGAGATTTCTTTGAATGCCTTGAACCTATCCGTTTGTATTTCTTCCTTACTTGTTACTTCTTGTTTGTGCAGTCTCAAGGCCATTCAGAGGTAAGATAAAGTGACTTTCTCAAGTGGACCTATAAATTGCCCTGAACATGTGTGTAACCTCCTAGAATCCCAGCAACATGTCAGAGCTTTTCATAGTACCTTACAGACATCCTAAGTTTTTGGTTATCTTCTTGTTTACATCACGGATAATGTAGCTTCAGGCAGCTGTACTGTTAAATACTTTCCATTGATTGTTTTCAACAAATACCCTGGGGATGGAGTTGCTCACGCTGAGTGAACTCTGAGTCAGATCACAGACAAGTTTTATACTGTAAATGGTGCTTTTCCAGGGAGCTACCTGGAAAGGACAGAAAGTGACAGTTCTTTGGGGATAGAGGTTTTTTTGTTTTTTGTTTTTTGGGTTTTTTGTTGTTGTTGTTGTTTTTGTTTTGTTTTGTTTTTGAGTTCCAAACCTGTGCTGCTCCCCTAAGTGATATTTAGGCTGCTGGGTTTTACAGCTCCTATTGTTTCAAGGCTGTTGTTTTTCAAAGCTGCCATGGAGCTGGAAAAAGAGGGCTGGGAATTTTCAAGCTAAAACCATGGAGCTTACTATTCCTATTGTTTCAGCTACTTTTCTTGTACACAACATCCAAGGAATGTTTATATCTTTGGATAATTTCTGGGGTTCTGAAAAACTTGATTTTGACCATTTTGTCACCAATATCATTGATCTTGTGAAGGAATAAATTTTCAGAGGTTCTTATGCCATCATTCCTCTTTTTCAATTTTTAGTTAGTATTTTCTCTAAAATAGATGAGACTAGAAGCAGGTATAAACATTTAGTGCCCAATAAAATATAGACACAAGATTGAGTTGGGCCCTGTAGATAAAGAAACGAGAGATAAACTTTGCCTTGGGAGTATCTATAAGTGGAATCTGTATCTTCTTAATTTTACAGTGTTCTATGCAGCTGTGCCATGTGGTTTTATATACCACAGCAGAAGAGGGTAGGAAGAGTACATATTAGAGACAGGTAGGCAGAAACATTTGACATTGAGGAAGAAAATTTAAGTATTAAAAAAGTAGGCATGGGCTGGAGCGGTGACTCAGAGGTTACAGCACTTGCCGGCATGTACAAGTATATGGGTTCAAACCCCAGCACCCACGTACACAACTAAGTATCAGAGCAATGAAAGCCATGTGAAAAACTCAATAAAAATTGATTCTCTCTCTCTCTCTCTCTCACTGTCCTTCACTTTAAAACAAAAAGTTAAAAAAAAGTAGGCATAATAATCAGTAGTGCCAATGAAGCAAGCTCTAGTTCTCACTTTCTGAAATAGGATCTATTTGTGTAAAAATGAAAATGTTAATTTTTGCTCTATATTTTTTGCTTTTTAAGACAGATAATGCCTAATATATTTTAGAAATTTTTATATCCAGAAACAATAAAATGTTTAAGGTCTGATATTAAAAGTATATACAGAACTTATGGCCAAGAAATGCCGTATATCCAAATGATATTGCTAACGGGACCTTTCTGTTTCATTGGTGACAGATTCTGTAGAGGAGAAAAATTCTGTAGTCATCCACATGAATGCATTTCGGTTATTCTAACACTTTAAAAGCTGAGAATTTCAATAGTCTGCTGTCTTCATGTGAAGATATATGAAGAAAAATGATTGTATTTCTCAAAAGTAGAAAGGTGAACCACATAGTCATACTACATTTTTTATCTCTCCCTGTGCTGAGTCCTTTAAATTTGTAAGCATCAATATCGCCTGTTTACAGAGCAAAAGATTCATTCATTTGTTCTTAAAGATATTAGTTCATTAATTGCATAAGATGCTGGGGACTTAACCGACCATTTCAGAATGAGTTCTAGGCAACACCTTGTGTGTTTTGAAGGAGAATTATGATGATAAATTACTCAGCATGCAGGTGTGAAAGGGTAAAGAGACCTAGAAAGAGCTGTGGACAGGATCTCAGAAGAAGTAGTAGAGCAGGAATCCCAAAGGGAGCTGTGAGGAGTGATCTCAGAGGAGTTATCTATTGATAAAACCACTCACAAAAGGAATACCATTAGCTGATATCATCATCGCTGGTTTGATGAAAACATCTTGAGATCAAGGAGCCACTTGCAATAAAAAAAGAAAAAAAGGAAGTAAAACTGCAAGAGTTTACTGTTCCATGTAGCATGAATAAAAGACCCACTTTTGAAAATCTAAAAAATTTCATGCACATTGTTAAAAGCCTTTATTACAGGAGATGGTCTGCAGAGGCTGAGAAGATCCAGGGCTTTGAGACCACCATCAAATCAAGGGCTAAAGAACGCATATGCACCAACATCTCCTAAGAAAAAGTCATTCCAAGAAAGGAGAGGAGAATTCCTAGAGTATTTTCAGTTGATGCTGAGAATTAAGTAGGAAATTATATTTCAAGGTACATAGTAGCAAACTGTGTTCTGGTGTCCTAGGAAGTGACTGCTATTGTGAGGTAGCAGGTGTCAGGTGGACGGTTTACCAAATTACAGACATTATTTTCCCAGGATGTTTTTTTTTCAAAATATTCTTTGATTCAAGTCCTCTACACTAAAATACAGACAAAATATTTAAGTTAACTAGGCTTCATTTGAGTTACATGTTCTTTCTTAGAAAAAAAGATCAATGTACTGATATTCCTAGATTAAATGTAAAATTTAGTCAGTCACATAATTGAAAATTTCATCTTTTCCATAGAATTTAATAAGGTTACTATTAAAATACAAGCCAGCTAATACAAATGCAGGTAGCCATTTTGGTATTAAAAGTGTGCCATTTCTTTGTTGCAGTGTCCTGGCAGGTTACAATGGTACCATCTTTGCATACGGACAAACAGGCAGTGGCAAGACATTTACTATCACAGGTGGGGCTGAGCGTTACAGTGACAGAGGCATTATCCCAAGGACACTGTCATACATGTTTGAGATGTTACAGAAGGTATTTGATATATTTTGTATTTTATATATTCAGCAGAAATTTATTATGGACCAGAAATTTATTGTGATATTATATTACATTGTGTTGAAACGAGAGAATATTATTGTATAATTGCTCCTACCTTTACATTTGAAGAAAAGTTAAGATTCTGCTGGAGAAGTAGGAATGAAGAAGGTCCTTCTCATTAAAGTGCTGCTACATGAGCAAAGACTGGCAGGGAGTTCTTTCTCATAAACCCACAGAACTTAAAAAAAAAAAAAAGCAGATAAACACCTTTTACCAACTAAAATCTTATATTCCACATTTAAAAAACAAGAAATACTCTGGAATAGTATTTTTTATTTTTTGGTACTGGGGATTGAATCCAGGGGCACTTAACTACTGAACCATATCCCCAGCCCTTTTTATATTTTATTTTGAGATGGGATCTCGCTAAGTTGCTGAGACAGGCTTTGAACTTGCAATCCCTCTGCCTCAGACTCCTAAATCGCTGGGATTACAGGTGTTGCACCAGCATGCTTGGCTGAAGAACACTCTCTTAACCAAGCAGACCTTTCTTTTAGCTACTAAAGCACTAAACAGGATCGTATCGTTATTATCCTTTCACACTTTTAGAAGTCAAAGGAGTTTTCCAGAGTACAGATCCCATTGTAGTGAACATTACAGTATTATAAAAAGGAGTCCTCTGCCTATATCATGTCACTTAATGAGTACCTTCAAGTGCATTATACTTTGTCATTATTTAATGATAAATAGTACAACTAACAAAGCGTCTTTATCCCTTTTTTACAGTTGAGAAAACTGAGCCTCTGTTTAAATATTTTTCTCTGGGTCTAAATCTTTACATAGCTGACCTGGTGCTCCATCTCAGGTCTGTCCTACCATATTCTGTGCTTTTTGCCACTACATATATTGCCTCTATAGCTCATACTGGTTTTATTTTATTGGTCATGTTTAAACAAATTCCCTATAATGAGTTACTTAACTTCTGTGGGTTTCATTTTCCCCCTCACTGCAAGTAGGTATTGAATTGTACTAGAGGATCTTCAGCATCCCTTCTAGTTTCAGCAATTCCTTGATTGTATTAATTCTGTATAACAAATGTCTTAAGTAGGTCCGTGTAACAGTCCCTCCAGTATTTCTCTACTGTATGCTATTTGCATTTTGAGTTACAAAGATGTGAAGAAATTGCTGAGATCTGCATAATTCTAATTGCCATCCATAAAGTAGCAATTATCCATTAGTTCAGCTCATCTCTCACTAGCTTAAGCATGCCAACTCTGCATGCCAGAAAATGTGGAAGAGAAAGAGTTGCATATAGTATGTATACTGGATTCGAGGCCCTTCTTTTCATTTACTCATTTATTCCTGACATTGAATATTTTGGTTCCCCCCCCCCCCCCCGCAGCTTTCATAAACTGAGAATGTAGTTTCTAATAGTTTTTGTTGCTGTGGCCTAATTTGGAACCCTGCTGTCTTAGAAAGATCACTGGGGTTGGTGCAGGCTGACCTGTTTCCGAGAAAGTGTACTTCTGACAGCATGTGGTCTTGGGACAGTTGCTGAAGGTCCCAGTCTTAAGGAGTTGTGTGAGGGGCTGGATATACTGTATTTAAAGATACTGTCCAGTTCCTGACACACAGTATATGCTCATTACATGATAGTTATTAGCACAGCCATTAATATTCATTTAAGTGCATGTGGCCAAATGATCCCTGACCAATTTCAGAGAACCCTTTGAAACTCTTAAAATAAATGAAGCCATTTCCCTGATTAAGTTCAACAGAATAAACAAATCCTCTCCTAATGGAAAATATTTTTTGTCATCTTTAAAATTTCCTCTTTGGTTACCAAAATACATTTCTAAAAGTCTAAATATTTCCCAAGTACTCACCATCTGTTAGGTTCATTGTTTTAGATCTGTTTGTCATTGACATGACTCTAAACCCCATTTCATTCTGAATGATCCTAAATAACTTCCTGCACTTAGAGAAAGCCCATTGGACCAATTTATAGACGGGGCAACTCTTTGGAAATAGATTCTCATGATGTGGAACAGCACATCCATTTATAATCATGCTGAACTGTGGTGAAACAAATCAGGCAACTTAAAGGTATCATGAAGTTTGTCTACATTGTATAGCTGAGAAATGCAGACTGGTACACAGAGGTTCCCAGCTGACTGCCTTAGAGGGGTAATGGAACTCCAGAGTTCTTAAAGGAAACATTCAACTTATGCAAAGTCTTTATGTTAAGATAAGCCAGGAACCCAGTGTGTACTGGGTCCTGAAATGCCTGTGAGTGTGACAAGAATGAATTTTCACTGATTTTAGAAGAAAATAGATTTCATTTATTTTAGAAATCACAGCTTTTTTTTTTTTTTTTTTTTAGTCTTGTGAGGTTTAAACTTCTTTGGGGGCAGGAAACAAGGCTGTCTATGGGAAACATGTGTGCTACATTACAATCTGGCAACCTAGATACTAAAAAGGAATAATAAGGAAAGGTAGCTTGCCACAAAGCTCAATGAATTTTAAGCGTATATTCCAATAAAAGTCCAGAAAAATGCAGAAGCTGAAGGAGCCAAAGGCATTATCCCTATCATCTCAGAGCTTTGGACCTTCCATTTTCCTGACTTTTATGATTTATTCAACTTTCTGGAAGAAGAGAGTTTCTCCACTGCAGATGAATATACAAGTTGGCTGGGATTTTTTCTTTTCTTTTTCATCCCTTTTATAGTCACATACTGAATTCTCCATGTGGAGGCTTCTAGACATAATAATTTAAAAGCAATATCCAGGACAAGCTGGGTGCAGTGGTACATGCCTATAATCCCAGCTACTCAGGAGACTAAGGCAGGAGAATTTCAGGTTCAAGGCCAGCCTCAGCAACTTAGCATGATCCTGTCTTGCAAATAAAAATAAAAAGCTTGGAGTATAACTCAGTGGTAGAGAACCGCTAGGGTCAATCCCTAGTACCAATAAAATAAAACAATATCAATGATGATAATAAGAGCAGCAGCAACAATAATTCTTCAGTCCCTGTGATGGTTAACTACATTTTTGGTAGAGTTTTAAGTATGTACCCTTATTTCTGTGTCATAACAGTTGTGCAAGATCGGAGATACTGTTCCCTGATTTATTATCATGGTGAAATAATTGAGGATCACTCAATTAAAATGGCAGATCCAATATTCAATCCAGTTCAGTCTGATACTAAGAAGAGCTCAGACTGTATGCAGAGATCTCAGATAAATTTTAAAGCAGGATCTCAAAATGTGACTGAGCATCTCCAGGGCCTATAACATGCTCTGAGAATCTTCCAGGGGGAGCAGAGTATGTATGTTGATCATGGGACACTTTTTTCCAGTAGTATTTCATGGACTATTTGGGGAAACACTGAATTAGACTAACAGCCTTAAAGCCAAGCTACAACCCAAAGAATTTTTTTGAAATGATGCCTTCACTAACATAGGATACTAATGTAATCAACAACCCATTTGTCAGGATAAGCATTGGAGTCACTCACATCAGCAGGATTCCAGAATTTGGTTTAGAGAAATTTATTTAGTAGGGATTCAATCCCTATTGCCCCCTTTACAGAAGACCAGACCATGGAATTTCAGCTGGAGCTTGAGTACTTTTATTTTAGTCACGTGTTGGTTCAGAGTTATATTAATTTTTCATGTATCATTTTGTTTTATGAGATAGTGTATCTTTATTTGAATAGTCTGAGCCATTTTAGGACAAATGAATCATATTAATTTTAAACAAAAGAAACATAGGAATTCATCATATGATTTCCTCACTTTTATGTGTATGAAAACTGAGGCCTGATAATGGTAAATCACAGCTGGTTGCACTGGGATTTCAGCTTTTGATTTGCAGACCACTGTTGTCTCCCCAGTCTCTATGACTTGTTCTCTCTCTCTTTGAACAAATTCTATTAAGTAGATTGTCCTTGTATATGACTGAGAATCAGTGAGGAATGTCATCTGAAGCAAATCTTCTCTTACTATCCACTAGGACAACTTTGTTTGCCACAAGACTCAAATATATTGTCTCATTATGAAAAACATAATTTTTCATAAATGGAAGAACTTGTAATTTTGGATGAATAAAAAGAAAGTACTCTTATTTCATATTTTATATGGAAAACTGAACTTGGAATTCCCTCAAGAGCTGAAAACTGTTCCTGCCATATTCCAGAAGGAATGGGTCCTTATTGGCAGAACTGAGACTAGGATCAGTCACCTTGATTTTGCAGTCACCTGATTACATATGCCCATATCGTTGCATTTCACTAATGACCACAGAACACACATTTCTCTAACCTATAGATGAATATGCCTAATTTTCCCAGGAAAATTAACCCAACAAGGAAGGTGTGAACTGTTAAGTGTCCCAACTTAACTAACTGATCTAAGCCATTTTCTATCCTAGGGACTTACTTCCATTGTTATCTACTTACATCATCAGAAAATTTTGAATATTAAAAAAATGAAAAAGATATGATTAAAGATGGAAACTCTTGCTACTGAAGTTTTTGAACCAAAGCAATGATCTGTACCATTTTATGAATAGACTATTCATAGACTATAAGCTTGTGTTTTCTTAGTAACTTTTTTTTTTGGTCTGGAAAGTAAAAAATGGTGTGTTGTACAGTCTGCAATCAAATTGGCTCATTGTAAGTATACATTGACTTTTTATGTATAACGTGGAACCAATAAAAAATAACAGACTGAAGTTACTTGTAATCATGGGCGTTGGCCATAAAAAAAAAAAAGCTCCATGCATATGGTAACTGGCAACTTGAAAGTGTCACAAACTAAAAATGTAAACCATATAAAGTAAGAGAGAACAGGAGAGAAACTGTGAGGAAACTACATTGATAAATGTGTTCATCTTTCTCTACACTGAATTGTTATTTATAGTCATTAAATAACGTCTCACTCTTTTCCAATCAGGACAGCAGCAAAATATATACAACCCACATTTCCTATTTGGAAATCTACAATGAATGTGGTTATGATCTGTTGGATCCAAGACATGAAGCCTCCAGATTGGAAGATTTGCCGTGAGTAGCAGAACAACAAAGAACAGGGGGAAATTACTTTCAGATGTTCCCTTCAATTGTTTTCTTTGAAACTTTATATGTTTCTGGTCTCAATCATAATTAGCAAACACTGGATAACAGAATCTTTTTGTAATATAATGAATATTTTTTCAGTTATGACAAATGGACAGTAGTGGTGGAAACTAAAATAACTTGAAACTCATTTCTTGGGAAAATGTCTTTTGGAGCTGGAGTAGGAGTGCAATGACTGGGGTCTGAGAGTAGTTGCTTAGAGGATTAATGGAATGCAATAGTGGCACCTAATAGTGGTACCTGCCACGTGAAACCCTTTTATCCCTCTAATTGTGGACTTTTCTGAAGAAGATTTCAAACTAGAGTTCAGGCAGCAACAAGAGAATCTGAAAGAGAGAAAATAAAATTTTAAGTTTTCCCCAAATACTTCTCTACTGTTATTAATGCTAACTTTGACAGCCATTCAATCCGATTTGGCATTATGTCATGACTGAAATAGAGTTCTCACAGCTTATCTCTTAATACAGCAAGTTACCCCACCAGCTTTTATATAATATTGTTTGATGCTTATTTGAATATATGCCTAAATTAGACATATTAATTGGTAATGTTAATGTAGCACATACGTTTGTCATATACCAGAAGTTGTGTACAGCCAAGGAAATACACTTTAATATTAAATATTCTAACATAATTTAGGAAAATATATCAATTTTCCATTAAAAGGATTAGCAGCCATTTGATTATTTTAATTGGCAAAAAATTAGGAAGAAATAATACATAATTTATGATATAAGGATTATAAGAGTATAAGGACTCTCTATTCTTCCATTAATGTTGGTTGAGAGTTTTTGCATATCATCTCTTTTATGTTTGCAATATTCATGAAAGGGAGTTAGGAAAGGGAATTTTTATGTGTATTCTAAATATTTGTTTAAGAATTAAGAGAGAGAAGAGATTTCTGTCTCCATGGAAGGAAATGGCCTTTAAAGAACTATTAAAATACTGGGCATAGTGATACCTGCCTGTAGTCTAAGTGACTCAGGAGGTAGAGGCAAGAATATTGCAAGTTCAAGGCCAACCTTAGCAACTTAGCAAGAAACAAAAATAAAAAGGACTGGGGGTGTGACTCAGTGATAAAGCACCACTAGGTTCATTCACCAGTACCTAAAACCAAACAACAACAATAACAAAAGAATAAAGTTTACTAAAAAAGGTAAAACTTCTTACAGAGGAAGGATAGGAAAAACAACATTCCATATGAAGGGGTAGTAGGAAAGGCTATATGCTGGTGAGTACTGTGGTCTGAATATTTGTGTCCACATGTTAGGACCTACTCACCATGTGATAGTATTAGGAGATAATGAGGATGTGAGATGTGATCCTGTCTTGAACATGGAGCCCTCCTAAAGAGAATTAGTGCTTTTTCAAAATAGGCACAGGGATTCATATTGATGACACAATGGGAAACTGGCATTCTGTAATCCAGAAGATGACCCTTGCCAGAACCTAGCTGTGCTTACACCCTGATCTTGGACTTCCGGTCTCTTCTACTGTGATAATAAATGCCCATTGTTTACAACCTGTCTACTTCATGATATATTGTTACAACAGCCCAATGGACCAAAACAAGGTGTCATTCAAAATAAATGAGAAAGACCAATGAAAGCCAGTTTGGGCAAGGGGTTGGAAGGCAAGTTTGTAGTTCAAGGTCGATCTTTGTTCTTAATTAGCTTCTCAATTGGCTCTCTAAACCTCCAGTCTGACCTGTAGACCTCTAAACTAAGTTGTGTGTAAAGTTGCTTCCAATAAGTCACATCTACACCTAATAGCTTGAAGACTGTTAGTAATTTGGGAATGAAGGACTTGTCCATTTTAAACATACAGAAAGTGAGAGAAACCAGAGAAGCTGGAAAAAACTGAAATAAATTGACTTTACCTAATACCTTAAATTTCACTGAAAAGAAAGGAAGAGGAAGCACGGAAAAGGAGAATGGAGAAGAGGGGGATCATGAACTGAAATCAAATTCAATGCATGCATGAATTTGTCGGGATGAATACAACTATTCTGTATAACTACAAAGCTCCAAAATTAGTTGGCTAATAGGTGAGCAAGGATAAAGAAACCAGATATTCATTCAATTCCATGTCAGAGTAGCAGAAATGACTATGGAATCTAAGGAGTCAATTAAAAAGAAGATTTGCATCAGAAAAGTTGATTGGGTGAAGGTGGTAAACTTTGTAGATATAACTTTAGTGTCTGAGAATATTATACACAATGTTTATACTTACAATAAACTCCTCTGGGGTAGGAAGTTTGCCTTACTTGGTTTGGTATTTTTCCCACTGCCAATGCCAAAGTAAATCCTTAATAATTTTTTAAATTATCTGTGAAATTGAAACTATAAAGTTGAGAAGATGGGAGAGGAAAGGGAGAAGAGCAGAGCCTGAGCTCTGTTCATCTGAATCTAATTGACATGATGAGGTATAGCCAAACTATGGGAAGAATTAGGAATGAGAAAAGTCCTTTGGACTCTAAGAAAGACAGCATAATATGGAGTAAGGAGTACTTGGTTAGGAATCAGGAAATTTGAGTTGCAGTCTCTGCTGTAATCTTAAATTCTTTTATTTTTCTAGGTTTCTCTTTGTCTATAAAATGTGAGCATTGGATTAAATACTATTTAGCAACCTTCTAACTTCCAATGTCTAGAGTTCAAGGATTGGTGACTTCACAGAACAGGACTTATTTGGTGACCTTTATCTATTTCACAGAAGAAAAAGAAGTACTTTAGATATTTAATAATGTTCTCCTTCTAGAAACAAGCAAAGGCAGTGTCTTAATTCACTGTGTCCTCTGCATACCTCGGCATGCTTGACATTTAGTAGCTGTTCTCAGTGTTGGCCAGATTGTTTCTATGGAGGTTGCTAGCTTTATTTCTTAAACTACTGTCATTCGTTAGTAGCTTTGTCCTTTTGTTGTGGAATGAGTTTCCTAACTCAGGTTAGAAGTGACTTGAGTTACAAAACTGAGTTCATTTTTAATGAGCTACACACACACACACACACACACACACACACACACAATCTGAAACATGTTCTTTTTATTCTTACATTTATTTCTATAATTACTGATAACAAATATCATTAAAGTAAAGATGCTCTAAGAAAGAAGATTCCCATATAGAGGTCTATTGTCTCTTTATTTCAGATATATTTAATACTATAAAATTCCAGAACAATTCAAGAATTAAATAGTACTTTGGTGCAAGGATAATGGAATTTGACTGATGTTGTATCTGCTAGTTTTTGGGTGTGGGGGGCAGTTAGAAGGATTTTCCTTTTACTGAGATTATAATATAACTTTTTGTAATGGAATGTGACTTTTCTATACCTGACTTGGATTAAGAGTATACAGTATTAATCTGGTTTCACACACTCTTCAACTGGGACAAGCTCTAACTCTGAAATCCTATCTGTCTGGTTGACTAGCTTCACTGTTGTGAACTGGAGTGTCCCAAACACTTTGAATGCCTTCCAAAAATAATAGACAAAAATTTTTGTTGACCTTGGAACCCTACCCTTAGCAATCATTCATTTGAGGAACAATTATAATATATATATTTGATTCCTTCAAAATTTTAATAACAGGCTTAACCATGTAAAATTGCTACATTCTTATACTAGGCTTAACCGTGTGAAATCAAACCCAAGTTCACTTTGGTGTTACAAAAAGGGTACAGGGAAAAGGGGCTCCCTGCCCCACAGGGCCCTGCTGAATTTTGTTCTCTGGGAGAAAATCATCAAGAAGGCCTGCATGATGTTTGCCTAAAATTTATTTTATAAGAAAAACTTTTCTGGTTAAAAAAAAAAAAAGAAAGGAATAATGGTATGAAAGGGAAAAAAAGAATAATAACCACCAGTAACAACTTCCTCACCGTTGGTCAAAAGCTTCCTCATGTATCTCATGCTGGATGCCCTTCTCACATACATGCTGCCTGTTCTTTCTTTCTTTCTTTCTTTCTTTCTTTCTTTCTTTTTTTTTACATTCTAATTAATTCTGCCTCTCTGCTGTTGCAGATTTTTCTATAAATTGCCTATAGATTTTGTATATATGCTTTCAAAACACCAGACTAAAGTCAATTGCTTTTTTGCAAATGTTGCTATAATCATTTGAGAAAATATGGGAAACACTGACATCTGAATGAACAATCAAAAGTGATTAGCTCAAGGTTCAACCAAGATGAAATATATAACTGAATAGTTTATAGCTATTATGGAAGTTGAATTCATAATTAAAAGCTCCCCAAAAAGAAATTTCCAGGTCAAGATGGTTTAAGAGAATTCTACCAGGGGCTGGAGCAGTGGCTCAGCGGTTATAGGCACTTGCCTGGCATGTGCAAGTACACAGGTTCAAACCCCAGCACCACGTACACAACTAAGTGTCAGAGCAAGGAAAGCCATGTGAAAAACTCAATAAAAATTGATTCTCTCTCTCTGTCTCTCTCTCACTGTCCTTTAAAAAAAAGAGAGAGAATTCTACCAAACACTTTTAAATTATTTTACGTGATCTTTTTCAAAGAATAGAAAAGAGAACTCTTCCCAAGTTATTTTCTGGGGCTAACATTGCCCTGGTATCAAAACCAGACTAAGATAGTATCTAAAAAGAAAACAAAGCAAAAACAAAAAAGCAAAACAAGCAATAACAAAAATAATAAGACTACAAACTAATATGTCTCATGAACATCGGCTCAAAAGTTCTTAACGAATTATTGGTAGTTAATGCCAACAATGTATAAAATGAATTATATACCATGTGCCATTTATTACAGATTGAGGAGCTAATTCAATGTAATATACTATATCCACAGGATAAAGAAGAAAAATCATATGAAGTGAAAGTATTTCACACCCATTCATGATAGAATTCTCAGCACATTAGAATAAAGAAGCATCACTTCAACTTGTTAAAGAGTATCTATAAAATCAAATGTAATGGTGAAAGACTGAATGTTGTTCCCCTAAGATCAGGAACAATGCAAGAATATTCACTTTCGACATGCTTATTCAACATAGTCTGGAAATATTAGTATTGCAATAAAGTAAGAGTAAGAAATAAAACGCATACACATTGGAATAGAAAAAATAAAACTATCGCTATATGCAAATGATATGATTATCTACATATAATATTCCAAACAATTCATAATCTCTTCTGGAAAAAAAAAAGGAGAGGAAATCATTTCTAACTCTTTTAGTGAAGCCAATATTACTAAAATTCTTTTTTTAAAAAAACAGATAAACCTAAGAAAACTATAGATTAGTGTCTATTCTGAACATAGATGCAAAAATTCTCAACAAATTATTAGGAAATGAAATCCGATAACATATAAAAAATTATACACTATAACCAAATGATATTTACTAAATATATACAAGACTGTTCAACATGCAAAAAATTAATTAATGTAATCCATTGTATCAGTAAACTAAAGAAGAAAAGTCATATGATTGTATAGATACAAGCAAAACTAGACAAAATTCAATATCCATTCATGATAAATACTATGAATAGGGGAAGATTTTCTTGCTAAATATCTACAAAACATCTGTAACTAATAACATCCTTAATGGCAAGAAAGTAGAGGCTTTCCCTTTAAGATCAAGTACAAGACAAAGATGTTACTCTCACCACTTCTATTCAACACTTTTTTGGAAGCCCTACATAATTCAGTCAGACAATAAAAGGAAATAAAGAATACTAGGAAGGGAAAAATGCAATTATCTTTGTTCACAGATAATATGGTGTACATAGAGCATCACAAAAAATTGACAAAAAAATCCTGAAATAAGTGTTATACCAAGGTTTCAGAATACCAAAGTGTGCCAACGTCAATTTATTTCTTTTACAACCACAATAAGTAATTGGAATTTGAAATTTGAAACACAATACCTTTTATATTAGGAGCAAAATTGAAATATGTAGGTATAAATATGATAAAACATGCCCAAGATCTATATGAGGAAGACTGCATAACTCTAATGAAATAAATTGACAAAGATCTAAATAAGGGATTTTCCCTTGCTCTTGGAGAAGACGACTCAATATAATTAAGATACCAGTTCTTCTTAACCTCATTTATAGATGAAGTATGATTTATTCAATCCCAGAAAAATTCCTGGCAAGGAATTTTGTGGATATCAACAAATGAATTGTGAAGTTTTTATGGAAAGACAAAAAACCAATAATGGCCAGCAAAATACACAAGAAAAAGAACAAAGTCAAAGCACAGATGCTACCCTTCTTGAAGGCATATTATAGAGCTATAGTAATCAAGGCAGTGTGGTATTGGCAAAAAAACTGATAAATACATCAGGGAACCCAGAAGTAGGCCCATGCCCAGTAACTGGTGTTCGACAAAGGAGCTGAGACAATTCAATGGAAAAGAGTATTTTCTACAAATGGTACTGGAACAACTGGACATGCACATGTGAAAAATAAATAAAGATACAGACCTTATACTACAAAAATCAACTTGAAATGAGCCATGGATCTAAGTGTACAATGCAAAAGTATATATTCTGGAAGATAACATGAAAGAAAATCTAATTGACCATGGGTTTGGTAATGACTTTTTAGATATAACATCAAAAGCAAGATACATGAAAGAAAAAGCAATAAGTTGGACTTCACTAAAATTAAAATTTTCAGTTCTGTGAAAGACAGTTAAGAGAATAAAAATAGAAGTACATGCTGAAAGAAAATAGTTACCAAATACTTATCTTATAAAAGATTGGTATCCAAAATATTAAAAAACTCTCAAAAACAAATGGCCCAATTTAAAAAATGGGCAAAGGATATCAATAGATACCTCATTAAAGATGATATACAGATGGCAAATATCAGAAAAGAAATTTAACATTATGTCATTAGAGAATTGCAAATTAAAATGACAATAAGATGTCATTGCATACCTACGAGAATGGCTAAAATCCAAAATAACATCAACACCAAATAGTGACAAAGATGTGGAACAACAGTAACTCTCATTGATGATGGGAATGCATAATGGAACAGTCACTTTGGAAGACAAAAGTGGGGATTTTTTTAAATAAAACTTAACATATTCATGTACAACCCAACAATCATATTCCTAGTATTTACCCAAATGAGCTGAAAATATGGTCATACAAAAGCCTGCCCATAAATGTGTACAGTGGCCTAATTCATAATTGCCAAAAAAATGAAAGCAACTAAGATGTTCCTAAACAGTTGAATGGATAAACAAACTATAGTATACCCATACAGTGGACCATTCTTTGGTGATAAAAAGAAATGAGGTATTTAGTCACCAAAAAAAAAAAAATGGAGGAAACTTAATTAAAGGCATATTGCCAAGTATAAAAGCTTGTAAGAAAGTTAAATACTTTATTATTAATTATATAACTTCCAGGAAAATACAAAACTGTAGAGACAGTAAAATGATCATAGTTGTCAGCAATTCACAGAACAGGGTAAAAGGAGAAACAGGTGAAACCCTGGGAATTTTAGGGGTGATGGAACTATTCTGTATGATATCATCATAATGGACACCAGAAGTATGCATTTGTCAAAATCTATAGAATTTATAACACAAAGAGCAAACCCTAGAGTAAACTATCGACTGATTAATAAAACAGTATAAAGGAATAAACTGTTGACACAGGAAATTTTACTGGGTGAAAAAGGTCAATCACAAAACATTATCTGATTCCACTTACATAATACTCTTTAACAAAATGAGAACAGATTCATTAGTAGATGACAGGACTTGGTAGGGAGGGGGAGGGGATGGTATACAAGAGCAACAGGAAGGATTCTTGTGGTGATTGACTCTTCCGTATCTTCGTAGTGACTACAGATACACAAAACTATTCACATGATAAAATTGCATGGCACTAAATACACACATATGAGATAAGCATAACTGGGAAAATATTGCTGCCAATATTCTATTTGTGATATTTTAATATAATTTTGCAAATGTTCTCATGGGAAAAACCTGGGAAATTGATACATGACATTTCTCTGCTTTATTTCCTATAGCTTTATGTGAATCTATAATTATTTCAAAACACAAAGCTTAATTTCTAAAAAGGTTATGTATACCTATGCATATACACATGTGTGTACTAAATCTATTCTGTATTTAGTAATTTGAAATGAAAATATAACTTCGATTTTTGAAAGCACCTTGTGTCACATGCAGTAAAGGTAATATAGTTAGAACATAAATATGTCTTATGAAGTACAACAGAATAAATATTGGTCTTAGCTCTAGGGAAAATAGTCCCTTACTTTAGTGTAATTTTAGTATTCCTAAATAGGGAAGCATATTCCATTTAAGTTTCCAATGATCGTCACAGTTATGACTGTAAAACAAACAGTAAAGTCCAGCATCCAGTATTGACATCTTGGTTGTGCTACGTTTTTTAAAATAATTTGTCATCAAAAGGGAAAAGTTGCCAAATGTTTAGTCACCATATTTCTAAAACCTTCTTGGTAGAAAGCGCTGATAGAGTGCTACAGGAGTAACCAAAAAAAATTAATGCACACTCTTTGTTTTGATGGCCTGTAGTCGAGTCAAGCGAATTTGTTCCTATAGTTAAAAAAAAATAGTTTATTGAGAGGTAACCCTGTCCCAGACATTGTGCTAGGCACCAAGTTTACTAACATAGTGTCTGCTTTTCTTCATCTCATTGCAAAGTGGATAAAACTAGTACCAAATTGCATAGGTAGAATATGAAAAACATTATAATAAAGACACAAAGATTAGCAGGAGCCCAAAAGAGAAGTAAATCTCATTTGTGAAGAGCATCAGGAAAAGATTCACAGAGAACATAGTGCATGAAATAATTCTTGAATGAAGGGGTAGAACTTGGGGCAATTGAATGTGGCATTGGTATGCAAACAGGGTCTTTGAAAAGCATGAAGCTTGTTCTATGGTAGCACAGACTTGTCTACCGGGACTTAGTAAGGGAGGGTATAGAAGCATCAGCACTGGAAAGGTATCAATGAAGGGACTAGAAAGGCAAGCTGTGTCCCTTGGATATTTTTGTTCAGTGACATAGCATGATTGGAACTGCTCTTTGGGAATAAAAATCAGATAGTAGTAAATGTAAAAGTGGAATGAGATGGACAGGAGTCAAAGCATTGTAGAAAGTTATTAAGGCCATTTGGGTGACAGTGGAATTAAAAAAGAGGGGCAAAATTGTAAGAAACCACAATCTAGACACTTGAAATTGAACTATGTATAAGAATCAAAGGGGTGATTATTAGAAATACAAATTCATGGCTTCTACCCCAAGAAAATTCAAATGTGTTTGAATAAGGCTCCTGGGTAATTCTAATACAGAAGGTCTGTCATAGTCCCTTCCCACTAGAAAATGTTCTTTTTAGAAATACCACTGAATACTTTCTATAGAGGATAATGAGCCAATAGTTATTGAGCACTTATTGTGTGCCAGTCTTAACAAGTGACTGAAATATTGTAAGGAATGGGTGAAAAGCCCTGGGTACATTGTATTAGTCAGCTTTTCATCACTGTGACAAAAATGTCTGACAAGAACAAATTAGAGGGCGCTGAGGCAATGGCTCAGCGGTGGAGTGCTTGCCTGGCATGCGCAAGGACCTGGTTTCAAACCTAGCATCACATATACAACTAAGGGTCAGAAAAACAAAAATAGAGAAAAAAATAAAAATATTTGACTGTCTTAAAAAAAAAAACCAACTTAGAGGAAAAGTTTAATTTAGACTCAGTTTCAGAGGTTCAGTTTGCAGTTAGCTAATATGACTCCATCACTTTGGACCTGAAGTGAGGCAGAACATCTTGGGAGAAGAGTGTGGCAGAGGAAAGCTGCCCAGCTCATGGTGGACAGGAATCAGAGAGAACACTTGCATGTGAGAGCCAGGAGGAAGATATAATCCCCAAGGGCCTGGTCCCAGTGTCCGACTTCCTCCAGCCACATCCCACCTGTCTTCGATTATCAATCAGTAATCCATTCAAATTATTAATCTGATGCAGGATGATATGGAAATCCTAAACAGCCCAATAACAGGCACTGAAATCCATACAGCAACTAAAAGCCTTCCAAAGAAGAAAAGCCCAGGCAGGACCTGATGGATTCCCTGCTGAGTTTTTCCACATCTACAGGGAGGAGCTAATGCCTCTCCTTATTAAACTATCCTAAGAAATTGAGAAGGAGGGAACTCACCCAAACACTTTTTATGAGGCAACCATAACTCTGATACAAAAACCCAACAAAGACACATCAAAAAAAGAAAATTACAGACCAATATCCCTGATGAACATCCAGGCAGAAATCCTTAATAAGGTTCTAGCAAACCGTATTCATGTACACATCAAGAAGATAATTCACGAAGATCAAGTGGGCTTCATTTCCAGGTATGCAAGACTGGTTCAACATACACAAATCAATAAATGTGATTCATCACTTAAACAGAATTAAGGACAAAAACCACATGATCAACTCAATTGCTGCAGAAAAGGCCTTCGATAAAATACAGCACCCATTTATGCTATAATTCTAGAGAGGATAGGAATCAAAGGAACCTATCTTAACTATGTAAAGGCCATATATGACAAACCCTCAGCTAGTGTAATACTGAACGGAGAAAAGCTGAGAAAGCATTTCCACTAAACTTGGGAACAAGACAAGGCTGTCCGCTCTCACCACTTTTATTCAGTATAGTTCTTGAGACCCTAACCAGAGCAGTCAAGCAAGAGAAGGAAATCAAATGGATTAGAGTAGGAAGAAAGGAAGTCAAACTATCCCTTTTTGCTGATGAAATGATCCTGTATCTGGAAGATCAAAAAACTCGACCAGAAAACTGCTTGAGCTTATAAACAAATTTAGCAAAGTGGCAGTCTACAAATTAATATCCATAAATAAATAGCTTTCCTATATTCTAACAATAATAG
>PVKS010025872.1:0-29323 GCA_004027875.1 Aplodontia rufa | reverse complement strand
CCCTCCCTTCTCTCCACAGCTTCATTGTTATGGCTCCCCCTGCTTATGTGAAAATTCACCTATGTTGGGTTTATTTTTTGAGCTTAGCTATCTTTCAACCTGTCTTAGATTTTACTCTGGCTTCCACATATGAGAGAAAACATTTGTCTCTTAAGTCTCTGAGTTTGGGATTTTTCACTCAGCTTAATTTTTTCCATTTCCATCCATTTGGAACTCCTTAGGACCAATTATCCCACTCCTGGGTATTTTCCCAAAAGAGTGGGCATACTATAGAGACACAGCTACATCAATGTTTATAGCAGCTCAATTTATAATAGCTAAACTATGGAACCAACCCAGATGCCCTTTGCTGGACAAGTGGATTCAAAAGCTGTGGTACGTATCTACAATGGAGTTCCACTCTGCTATTAGAACGGCATCATGGCTGTTGTCCGCTTTGTAAGTTATTTCATGTTAGCAGTTGTCATTTTTGTTCCTTTTTCTTCTGTCTTACTTATCAAAAATGGTGTGCCCTTCTCAAACACTACATATTCTTCATGTTTTGTAAGGAAAGAAAATTTAAACCCTGGGGATTTTCCAATATCAATAACTGTTCATTAGTTTTAAATGTCTCATGCCTCAAAGGAGGTGCTGGACTTTACCACATAAAAAGTCACTGTGTAACTTGAGTGATCACTTAACTACTTTCAACAAGATAAAAAAAATTATGATCTTATGATTTTTCTTAAATACAGCATTGGTACCTTGACTTTGTCCCCTCAACGCCTACTTGAAACTGAAGAATGTGGAATTAATTTACTATCCTCTGAAGCTTTATATGAAATTCATTTATCCTTATCTATTTTAATGAACCAGTGGCTGAAAATGCCTTTGCTTCTTCTGCTTCTGTTTCATTGTATAAGTAGGTGCTAATTGCACAGTTTTTGAAATGATGCTACTTATTATTATTACCTACATTGCCTATACAACATTGAGGAGTACAAATCAAAAAGTACCAGTTTGCTTTTTTTAAAACTGCTTGTTAAAATGTTTTATTAATTCTTATCACAAAAGTACTGCTGTATCATAGAAAAACATTTTCTAAAATGCTCTGATAATGAAGGCACGATAGCAGGAATATAATACTCTTAACCTGGCAATTCATCACCCAGAAAACAATTTCCCAGATGATATGTTGCCAAGATTCATGCTGCTGGATGTGCATAAAGAAGAGACCACATATTGTTCTGGAGCCATAATCTAGTATTACTAAACAATTAAAAGACAGATGTACAAACAGCCTTTGGACTGAGTATAATTATTTAAAATAGCTCTAAATAGCTTCTCCCAAAACTTATTTTCACTTAAGAGTTTTTGAGGCTGCTGTCTTTCCTCAAACTCTTCTTATCAAAGATAATTTGAATTAATCCCAATTTTCAGCTCTACCATTCATTGCATTCCAATTAGCCCACAGAAAGCCTCAACAGTACAACTGGGTGTCCTCTAAAAACCATACGCATCCGCCTTTCACTCTCAAACACTGCAGAGTGGCAGAATTTCAGGACAATCACAGTCGCCCCTAAGATGATGGTGTTTAGCAGCCACTCACAAACAAGGCTGTGCATACACACAGACCGCCTGTCAGATCTTCCTGAGTAATGGCTGGGTTTTTGCACATAAGATTAGGTAATGTCCCTCAATGAAATAAATTTATGTTTGATATTTTTCATCACCCTAAACATAAAAGCTGTAAGCAACCACAACCCTTTGAAAATGGAATGGCCTTCTGTGACCCTCAGGCTGAAATTTAAGAGTTTTCTGCGCTGATTCATTCCCATTCCCATGGAAACACTCACCAGGAATGATTCTGCTGTCATTATTTTCAAGCACTTATCCAGGTCCCGAAGTACTGGTGCTGTGTCCATGAAGTCAGAGAAGGAAATGAGCATCAGTCTTGTGGAATAAACTCAAACAACTGTCAACAGATAGTTGAAAATCAGATACTTAAGAAATCTGTCTTTTTAAAATGTGTGTCTTAATGTGTTCCTGATTATAAAAAGAATACACTACATAAAAATTCTGGAAGGATACATAAGAAACTACAAATCGTTATTACCTAGAGAAAATTGGGAACTGGGGCAATGGGGGACTAGATGGAAACTAGTTTCTTTTTTAACTTTTTATCACAGAAAATTTTAAACACAGGAAAAACAGAATGACATAGTAAATTGCCATGTTCCCATTACCCAACTTTAACACTTCTGATAATCAGTCTTTATCTATATTCTCAACACGCACTGAATTATTTGGAAGCACATTTAAGACATCATATAATTTAGTTAATAAACATTTAACTTTTTCTTTAAAACATAAAGGCATTTTAAAAGCTAAAAATACAATAATATCACTTTTTATTATTTTAGTAGCAATTTAAAATATCACAAAATAGCTCATTTCAAAATGTCCTTATTTTAAAATTTTCTTTATTGTAATTTCCATAAAATTAATTGATTCTCTCACAGAATGCCTTTGTTGATTTTTTTTTTGGCCAAACTCACACCTTTAGCCAAATTGTGGTTGAAATGTAACCATGATTTGACAAATGGAGTTGAATCCCCAATATGCTAACTTTTTCTTACATAAAAGTATTATTATTAAATCTGATGTTATCCATGAATAAACTATTTCTCATCCTGTACAAATGCTATTCATTAAATTGAAACCTCTTTTAGCTTCAGTACTACTGCTTCCAACAGTGCTGAAATATCATTACGTACATCATTTTAGACTTTTGTGTAGTTGCAAAGACTTGAATATTATTTTATAAGATCTTCCAAATAAAAATAAATGTTTTCAGTTGATTTGTAGATGTTCCAATCAAGGCCAATCCTGGATAGTTCTTGACCACTAATTCTCTTTTAACTAGAATTTCCCTTCCCTTCTGTTCACATATATTATTTAAGAAATCATATGGTCTTGTGGAGTCTCCTACACACTTTTGCTGATGGCTTCCACAGTGTCCTTTTCTGTGTTTCACTGTTCCTGGTGTATCCGTACACTAGCAGATAGAACCATAGCCTCCAGTAGACCCAGGTTTACTAGTTTGACAAGAAGAGACTTCACACATAGCATTCTTCGCTTCCATAAAGTGATAGAAAATGTCCAGTTGTCTTTTTTGTGATACTAGCAAAAATTGCTGAACATTTGATGAGATCCATTATTTCGTTGGGGCCTGAATTCAATGAATGAATCATCTATTCAAAACGTTAATGAAAGAGAATTTTTAAAGTTAGGAATAAAAGAAATGTAATAAAACTCCTCATAATGTGATAAATGACTCTAAACATTCAAACATGCAAAATGACTAGAGCAAGCTTGTGAAATTAGTCCAACCAGTATTCTGGAAATCCAACCATATCATCTAAATCCACCCCATCCCAGATGTGCTTTGGTGCACTCTGGTGGCACATGCCCACTCTGATGTAAATACTGATGAGGATGATTCTGTGCTGGGACCATTGACTGTGACTTCCAGAACATCAGTATTGATTTCAGGAAATTCTTAATGAGCTGTTGCTGTTTTGTTACTCCAACCTGGAAAAATCAGGCTATCAGAATATTGAGGGCTATGGGACACAGACTTTAAGTTTTTAATCTCAAAGAGGGATTTATGCTTTTTAGAGAGAGAGTAGGTTCTAGGGATTGAAACCAGGGGCACTTTACCACTGAGTCACATCCCCAAACCTTTTTATTTTTTATTTTGAGACAGGGTCTTGCTAAGTTGCTGAGAATGTCTTTGAACTTGCAATCTTCCTGCCTCAGCCTCCCAAGTCACCGGGATCACAGATGTGCACCACCATGCCCAACTGCCCATCATTTCTTTAGTAGACTTTCTCTCCCATCTATTTCCTGTCTTCCAAATTTTAGTGCATGTTTATTTGAAAATGGGGATTTGGATGAACAAAGTAGCCAATTGCTAGGGACATCGTAGCCAAATTCATGTTGTTAAAGAATAGTTTTACTGTAAATACATAAAGTTTGGAGAAAATAAGTCACTCACTCACAAGCCCACCACTCATCTCATTACATCTTCATAAATGAGTGGCAGGAATGTTTTCTTCCAAATATTCCTTCAATATTTTAATACATGTACCCGCATATGTAAAACCAGGATTCTGCACATTCAGATATAGGTTGTAGTGGACACATACTGAAATCACTATCCATCTAAGAAGGTCATATTGGTGCTACCCACCCTACACCTTGACCTGGTCGCTTAGCTAAGCAGAGAAAAAATTAACCAAACCTCAACCCACAAAATTGTCTGCTGAGATTTATAAGACCTTCACAGATGGAAAGTGACTGGAGTGGACACATCTTATGGTTGGGTCCTCATCAGCAGACTTGAGAGCTCCTGCTACTGACAACCTCAGAGCAATCCTTCCTTGAGTCTTTCTGCAGGCTTTCTTATTCAACTTTTATTTGGTTCTCTGAGATGCTTCAGCTTCCTTCCAACATAGTGATTGTTAATGGAGTAAGATTTTGCTATTTGAACTAAAACAATGCCAACTGATACATCGGTGTATTGCCATATGTTTCTTATTATGAGAATTTTAATGCATACATAGATTGGTTTTCAAATGAATAGCTAGATATTTCAATACTATTTGTTACATGATCTATCATTTTCCAATGCTTTCAAAGCAGCAAATTTATCAAATAAATACTCTAGTCATATCTTTCATACTTGCTATTTGATTTGTTCACTCATTTCTATGCAGGTTTCACAAGAATTAATTTATACTTTACTCTAATGTGTTTTTAATTCTAACAGGGCAAGGCCTATTCTTATCTTTATTTTTCAGAAATTTTGACTATTCTCTTTAATTTTTATTCTAGATAATTTTAGAAACATTTTTTGCTTTTATCAGTTTCCTTTTGTATAAAATAAACAAATGATTTAAATTCTTTTTGTGTAAGATTTTGTTTAGAAAGGAATTTATATTTTAATACAATTAAAGTTTTTAGGTATATGACATCTCTACATTAGTTCAAATGTTCTTATGTAGTGTATTATGTCCTTGAGTAAATTTCTTTTTTTTTTAATTAGAAGTATATAGAGATACAGTTGAGGGGGAAACATTATCAAAACAGTAGCAATCAATGTATATAAACTTTGTTATCCAGGGGTCATGCCAAAACATAGATAAACCACCTTGGGTTTCACCTGTTGCAGTTTCCCCCAGAAGAACTCATGCTTTAAATGGGTAGTTCGTGGAGGAATGACATAGGCTTCTGGGATGGTTCCCTGTCTTCCCAATCTCCAGACTCCTATGAGTTCTTCATATACCCTCCCCCCTCTCCATCCTCCTCCCTACCCCTTCAAGAATCCAAGAGTAAATTTCTTTATAGTTTAAAAAACATATTTAGGTATACATGTAACTCTAGCACATTACTTTATTAGAGTTTGATAAGTTTATTAGAGATTCAATGTATTTGATTCTATTTGGAAAGAATCTTTTGCCTCTTATAACTGAATTGCATAGTATATTATAAAGTTACAGATTTCTTTCTATGTTTATGAGAGCAAACTTGGTTGATTCTTTCGTCTGAGGGGGAGGTAGTTCCCTCATCTATCCATTACAAAGATTTTCTCTTTTCTGAATTTATGTCTTTCACTTTCTTTTGGTCTCCTTGCATTATTCTTTGATGATAGAAATAATGGTCATTCTTTATTTTTTTTTATTAAGGAGTTGAGTTGTTGTACAATCAGAGATGCATATAAAGTAAAAATATGATATACATTTGATCCTAAACCAGAATCACCCCCACAATGCCCACATTCCATTCTTGATTCTTCCATATTTTATCCCTACAACAGATATAAATATCCATACGTATGTATATATATATATGATTGTGAATTTTCCAGAATTAAATGATTGCACAAATATTATTTGGCTTCTGGAGATGTGTGAAGAGTAGGCTACATTGTTGATTGTCTCTTTAGATCCCTCCCTATCCTCCCCTCTTCCGTCCCTCATACCTTTACTTTTCCCACTCCCCCACAAATGTCTATGATTTGCCTAGATTATGTGTTGCTACGCTTTTGCTGAGTCTAATACATGAGTCTGACTACCTTTCACTCAAGCCTGGGTTTTGCTCTAGCCTCCATAAATACAGGAAAACATTTGACTCTTGAGTCTTTGGGTTTGGCTAATTTCACTCAGCATTTACCTTAATTTCCATCCATTTACCTTCAAAGACTGCAGTATCATTGTTTCTAATAATTGAGTAGAACTCCATCGTGCGTGTGTGTGTGTGTGTGTGCACGTGCATGTGTGTGTTTATGTGTGTGTATATATCCTACAGCTTTTGGACCCATTCATCCAGTAAGGGGCATTTGCCTTGATTCCATAATTTAGTTATTATAAATTGAGCTGCTATAATATTGATTTTTCTATGTTGCTGAAATGTGCTGATTCTAACTCCTCTTGGAAAATACTCAAAAGAGGGAGAACTGGGTTGAATGGTGGATACAACCCTAATTTTTAGTCTCCACACTGCTTTCCAGACCAGCTGTAACACTCTGTAGTTCCACCAACAGTGTGGTAAGTGTTCCTATCTCACCATAACCCCTCCAGCATTTGTTATTATTCATCTTCTTCATCTTTGCCAGTCTGACTGGAGTGAGGTGAAATCTTAATGTAGTTTTGATTTGCATTTATCTGATTACTAGTGATTTAAAACACTTTCTCATGTATTCACTGGCTTGCTCAATTTCCTCTATTGAGATATTTTTGTTTAGATTTCTGGCCCATTTATTGATTAGATTGTTTTTTATATCAAGTATTTTGTAAAGTTTGGATATTAGTTCCCTGTTGGAGAGGAATCATAGGCCATGATTATCTCCCATATTCTGGGTAATATTTTATTGTGAATAAATCACACATTTTATCAAATGCTTCCTCTATGGAATTGGTAAGCATATATTTCATTGTTTATTTGGTAAAATACATTTCATTAAATCACTTCTCCATACTGAAGCACTTTGTTTTTTTCCCTTCTAAATCCTACTAGACTATAGTGTATTATTTTCGTTAAAGTGGAAGATCTTATTTTTTGCTACTTTACTGAAGATTTTTTGCTTCCATGTTAATAAGTAAAATAGTGTATCATTTTGTGCTACCATTAACTTTTAGTGCCAAGGGTCTACCACTTTCCATTAGACATTTTGTTTAGATTTATGTTAAATCTGCAAATTATTTTAGAAAAATTTTCATCTATTCAGTATTCATTACTATGATCTTGGAACACATTATGTCTCCGTGTTTCAAGTCTTAATGGTTAAGTGCTGTTTGAGTGGAGAGCTGAAGGATAAAGAGGAAAGGTCAGGGTAATGGGAAGTTTTAAGAGAGAGGGTACACGGTCAAAGGTGCCTATTGAATAGATGGGTCAAACTGCAGAGGGTGGAGCGGACTGTAAGGAGGGAAGAATGGATGCAGAGCTGTCATTCCATGGAAAACTGGTCAAAGAAGTTGACAGTGGGGAGGAAAGCCTGCAGACACAAAAGACATTTTAGGGGTTAATGGAACATGGGTAAGGGTGACAGGGCTTCATCAGGACTTGAGGAGCTGGGTAGCTGATGATGCCCTTTGCCAAGAGTTAGTGGGAAAAGAGGATGCAGGTAGGGGTGAGATGCAGGTAGGTTGATAGGCTGAGTGTCTGGAAGCTGAGAAGGCCCCCATCTGCTGAGTGTTATCTGCTAAGATGGAGATTGGATGACCACGATGGCAGAGGAAGTGAGACAAAGAACCACAATGGGATTACTAGGGACTGGAGGACACAACAGAGATTAGTGTGTGCTACTAATGAATGGATATTTTGCATTACTTTTTCTGACTGGTGATTGTGGACATTATGGGAAAACCATTGATAATTAAAATGTGTTTTCCCCTATTCTACTAACTTGCTGAGCTCTCATGAGGTTCAAGAAGTTTTGAACACGATTTCCTTCAGCTTTGGACCTCTAATTATGTCATCAATAATGAAAATTGTCTCACATTTTTCATGTTTTAAAATATTTCATATTTTAAGTTTTATTGTATTGTCATGAACTCATGTTTTATAGCAGGTATTTTTTCTTTTCTCCTGATTTTAAAAGATGCCTGTAGCATTTTAACTTGAAGTATGATATTCTTTGATGATTTAATAATGTTCAGAAAATCTTCAACTTCTAGCTTTCTAATCTTAAAAAAATAATAATGGATAATATCAAAATCTCTTTCAGTATGTGTCTATTATCTATCACACAATATTTTTCTATTGAACCTGTTTAATAAATAAATTTGTGAATTCTGGTGATAAATATAGCTTGATTGTTTTTTAACATATTTTTGAATTTAGTTGGCTATCAATTTGTCTCAGGTTTTTGGATATATAAAAGAGTGTTGTTAGATTTACAAAATAAATTATGTAACTATATCTTCCTGCTCTTTGGAGCAATTTTTAGAGCATTAGTTGTTCCTTGCACGTTCAAAAAAAAACTCCATCTGATTTCAGAGCCAGAACTTCATTTATGTCTTTTCAGTGTTGTCTGTAGTTGTGAGTCTATTTGATTTTGACTTCTTTCTGATTCAATTTTAGTAACATGTTTTAAAAGACAAGCTTATATTTTATTGGAATTTTAAAAATATTAACATTGAGTAATATAACACATTATCTTATTCTAAAATTTGTGTCTGTTATGTTTCCTGTGTTAATCTAACTTACTTGCTCTTTGTGGTACTGCTCTTTTCTCTTTAAATTACTAGAAAACTGTCATTCTTATTCTGCTTCTTTAGTTGCTTATTTGTGAAAATCACATTATATTACTTAGGTTTTTTACTTTTTTTAAAATATTCTCTGAAGTGTGGAGTAGAATGATTTATTTTCTGTTTTCTTAACATTGAAAACATTGCTTCGATTTTTGATGCTTAAAATATTCTGCAATTATTTTATTTTGTTTTGATCAAATAGTTTCTAAAATGTGCTTTTGGAGAGATTCATATGTGTTTGTTGTTATCAGAACATTTTAAGTGTACATTGTTACTTAAACAATAAATTATTATTGTTTTAATATGCCATAGGCAGATAATATATTGAGCTTAGTTTTATTCCGGGAACTATAGAGGTTTCTGGTAGAAGAGCACATGACAATTTTTATAAAATTTGCATGATCTTCTGGAAGTAATTTATAGAGCACATGATTTTCTTTTAGCTGGCACTCCCCAAATTGGGCTTTGTCCATTTTTCTTGAAATATCTAAGCTTTTAGAATTTATAATGGTGGTATGTTATATAGTTCTTCAGATTCATTCATATATAGACAGATGTAAACATGTATACATATATATGTATGAAATTTCTTTTTTGTAAATTTCACCTTTCATCAACAAAAAATGGTTCTTTTTTTAACTTATCCAATGCTTTTGTCTTGGTTTCTTTTGTATTATCTCTGTGACCCACACTTTCTTTTAATCCCAATATATATGCTCAGCCTTTTCCCCCCTTTTCATCTGTGTAGTATATTATTTCTGACCATATATATATATATATATATATATATTTTTTTTTTTTTTTTTTTTTAGGGCTGAGGACTGAACTCGGAGCCTTGGGCATGCTAGGCAAGCGCTCTGCCACTGAGCTAAATCCCCAACCCCTAGATGTATCTTTTATAGGTGGATGAGATTTATTACTTCCCCTCCTTAAACCCAAGAAGATGGGTTTTGTTATGTTTATGTGGACATGTTGAACCAATTATTTTTTGTTCTAACTGATAGGATTGGTCTTTTTAAGACTTTTATGCTATTATACCATGAAACTTGTCATCTAATATGCAATTAAGAATGACAGTTTACTATTTTTTCCTGGTTTTGATAGTATATTTTTTCAGTGGTATGTTTCTACCTTTGTTTTTATTTAAAAAATCTTTTCTTCTGGTTCTGCAATATTTGTAAGTGTATGTGTGTGTGTGTGTATGATTTCCCCCTTAACCTCTATCAGAGAGCTCCATCCAGACCCACACTGTGACAGTAGAGGGACGATTCCTGGTTTGGGTGTGCTCACTCTGCATGTGGGTGCTCTTGGGCTATAGCTGGTAGTCATCTTGCCAAATCCAACTCTAGCTTCATCTTTAGAATTGGGTGGGCATTCATCACATGTGGTGCTGATGGACTGAGCTAGGTCTATCCTCTGTATCTGTTGACTGCTTCTCTGAAATCCAAAAAGCCGAAGGCTGCTGGTCCTGTCACTATCCTCTGCTTGTTCAGTTCCTGATTCAGCTCCTGACTTGCCTGAACCATACTTAGCAGGGCACCATGCATAATACCAGACCAACCTTACTTTCTAACTTGCTGTTTTCTAGCATTGGAGGTACTCTTGTTTTGGTTTGGATAGCAGTATGATGGCAATGTGACACTCACTAAACACTAATTATTTTTTCAATTTTGATCCACAAGGCATATATATATATATATATATATATATATATATATATATACATATAAAATGTGAGTGGGACATGGACAGAGAGAGAGAGAGAAACAATTTTATTTAGTTTTGCATGTGGCCTTTGTTGCTCCGAGACTTCATTGTGTACATGGTGCTGGGGTTTGAACTCACGTACTCGTGCATGCTGGGCAAGCACTGTAACTGCTGAGCCACCGCTCCAGCCCATACAAGGCTTATATTTAATTGATACATTCTCTTATTTGTAATGAATTACATGTCAATTTGAGTTTTTAATATTGACACAAAATTTCTGTCTTCTTTAGCTTCATAGATATTTTTGGTCATAGTTGAAAAGATGAAGCTAGAGTTGGATTTGGCAAGATGACCACCAGCTATAGCCCAAGAGCACCCACATGCAGAATGAGCAAAGCCAAACGAGGGATCGTCCCTCTACTCTCCCAGTGCAGGTCTGGATGGAGCTCTCTGATGGAGGTTAAGGGGGAAATCATACACACACACACACACTTACAAGCAACATTAAGTAGAAAAAAAATGATGGCCATGTTAGTAATGGTCATTTATTAAGAATGTGCTGTATTGTAGGCCAAGTTCCATAACAGTAAATATCAATGCTGTTTGGCTTTCTTTTCCTTCATTTAAGAGGCCACAGACATATTTTCATCTGCAATTGATTTGCCTTAGTTTAGGTACTAAATTGCTGTCGTGAAGCTTCCTTGTTTGTTTTGGGCTAGAAAGTCAAGAACTTCCCATTGCAAGTTTATCAGACTACTGATGTACAGTGTCAGATTAATCTCACTGGTGATTTCACTTTATGGCACTATTTTTGTTTATAATGTACTTTTAGCTGTTATTCCTAATTTGATGAATCTACTTTAAATATTTTTTGTGACAAGGTGGAATAATTTTAAATAAGCCCATGTTCTTATACCTGCTACAGAATATTGAGTCTGAACGACATGAAATTTAACTTTATATTAGATTATACTAAACCTCATGAAAGTTGCATGATTTAAATTCTTGCATGTGTCTAATTTTTACATATTTCCTTTGCAAAGTGTCCTGGGTGGTATCCTTGGCAGAGCTGACAGCAGACATTATAGTTTGTCCCCAGAGAGCCTCCACTCTACTCTCCTCACTTGGGACACCCATAGTAAAGTGGACAAGGCATGAAATGGTGATGGACTGGGCTGCCGTGCCCAGTGCCAGCTCTGACACTTGCGGACAGTGGACACCTCAAGGTTAGGCCGACTCCTGAGCCTGTTCAGCTTCATATCCTTTATCTGAAAGTGAAGCAGAGGTGTAGGTACCTACTGAAGGTTGATAGTAGGTGTAGGTACAGTCTAAAGGTGCCAGACAGGCCAAAATGTTCTATGAATTTGATTATGTAAAATAATTACATAGCATTCCTGAAACATACTAGACTCTTGATAAAAGGTAGACCTTTTATTATTTGTGCATGATTGGTTCCCCTTGATGCCTGTGCTAGGGGCAGGGAGGCTTCCTCCTGGAGCATTTGTTGTCATTTGAACCTGTGCTTCCTGTACTCTGCACCCAGCACTGTGACCTGCTCCCCTTTGATATTCTCAGATTTCTCACATTCCCTGAGGACCACGATCCCTGCTAAATTAATATGACTTCTATTATGCAGTAATATGTTGTCTTCTGAGATAACATTTTCACTTGACAGAAATTGTTGGTGAATATGTCTTGGACAAAGAAATAATATATTTGGAATTTCAGCCAATAAAGACAATATATTGGTTGGACAGCACCTTTCAAATCAAAAGATTGTTGGATACTTTGTGAATGTAGGTTGTGAATGAGGGGATAGACACTTTTAACCTTTCCTACAATATTCCTAAGCCAACTTTGTGAGATCTAAGAGGCTTAATCCTTGAAAGAACGGCCTTCCAGGTCTTAAGTAAAAATGAGACAGGTTAAAAATTTGAAAAGACAGATGAATTGCAGCATAGATACACAAAATAAAAATACCTTAAATGATTGAGAATATGGTATGTTAAAGATCTAAACTAAATGAAGGATATTAAAGCTTTAGTAATAATTTTAACTCAATAAACATGAAATTCGTGATGCAGGCCATCTCATTTTATAGGAGAAATAAGCCTTAAGTCAGGTTCAGTTGGTCTCGGCCCATCTCACAGGAGGTACAGAGAGAAGTTTTGGTTGTGGGTAAATGTTTCAAGCTTGGCTTGATGAGGAGGACAGAAATGCTGACAGCACAGATTATGCCAAAATGTAGCACTGGAGCTGGACTAGTAGAACTCCCTGCCCACCCCTAAGAACGCAAATCAAGAGCAAAAGGATTCTCTGGTCACCCAATCAATACTGGCCTCAGGGAGCCATGCACAACACAAAGACTCTGCACACTCCTTTTTAAAAGCTGGATTCATAGGTTTGGGGAGGTTCCCAGAAAAAAAAAATATATATATATATATATATATATACACACATTTGCTATTTAGAATCCTTTTCAAGAAAATTCCAGATAGTTCAGCAGAAATTTACAAGAATATGGTGTTTTGAAAAATTCTCCAGGAAAATTGCAATATAATTATAGGTCTCATGTCACTCATGTATGGAAGAGCCCTCAGTACTCTCCATAAAGGAGAAATTCTTTATTCTTGCTCCCAAATTTAAATTCTTAGACTTTGATTTGAATAAAATAGCAGCCATATTTGGATTCTAGAACTTTTAAAATTACCTACTGCTTCTACACTTTGAATTTTATATACCTTGGAAATATACAGCAACATGACATTGACAGTGAAATATTTGAAGATAGATCATGAAATGGAGATTAAGTCCTTCAGTAGACTCTTCTGAGAATGCTCTCTATATCACGGCCTGAAGTCCCACCACAACATTGTCTGAGGCCTACAAAACCCACTCTTAAGAGAACCGATGATGTGAAGTGAGCTTAAACCCACTTAGCAGTTATGGCACTTGCCTAGCACACATGAGAACACAGGTTCGAAGCCCAGCACCATGTACACAACAAAGTATTGGAGCGATGAATGCCACATGAAAACCTAAATAAAATTGATTCTCTCTCCCCCCCCCTTTCTTAAAAAAATACAAAAGACATGTTTTAAATTTTTGTTTTCTAAGTCAGGCACGGTGGCACATGCCTGTAATCCCAGGTAGTTGGGAGGCTAAGGCAGAAGGATCACAAGTTTGAGGCCAGCCTCAGCAACTTACCAAGACCCTATCTCAAAATAAAAAATAAAAAGGGCTGGAGATGTGGCTCAGTGATTAAGTGCACATGGATTCTATTCCCAGTATCACAAAATTAGTACTAATAAATTACTATTAGGCACAGAGTAATTTAAGCATCAATATGCAGTCATTGAAAAGGCAGCATCTCTGGTGCACATGGGAAGCAACCAAGAAGCAGACCTATTGCCCGGATAACAGGCAGCGCCGGTCGGCACCCCTTATTGACCTGAGAAACCAATTGCACCTATATGAGGTATCCTTTTAATTCAGATCTTTTATAGGATATATGACAAAAGCTGAAAATTGCACCCTAGTGTACACCCCTTGATAAGGGAGTGTGTGTGTGTGTGTGTGTGTGTGTGTGTGTGTGTCTGTGTGTCTCTGTGTATGTGTGTATAAGTAAGTAGAGCCCCAAAGACATCCATTCATCATACCTGCTCCTCCTGATTCAGCATGATCTTCCTCCTCCCTGGCCCTTCCAACCCTGGCCCCAGCAAGCCAGGCACCTGGTATGGGTGGCTATGGATGCCCGAATCTTGAGTGGAAGTTTTGCCAGTCTGAAAGGCAGTACACTGTTTCCTGCCAAGGTGGGTGCTGAGCCAGTTGGCATCAAACAGAAGATTGTTTAGAACCCAGACAGAACCCCCTCATTTCCAAATAGAGACTTTTGTAGAGCACAACATTATCATTATTCAGGTATATTCCTAGAATGATGGAATGCACTTGCATTCAAACAAAAGCACAAAGTGCATTTCAAATCCAAATACAAATTATTTTGAGCTAATGTATGGAATTGGATACTTGGAAATTGGTTAGAGAAAAACAATTTACTTGGCTCGAAGAATTTTGATAAATCATTTAGAATTGTCTGTCTTGTTTATAATTGATATGAATGACTTTAAAACTGCACTTAAGGTTATGTGTACTTACTCTTTCTTTTAAAATAGAGACAGAGAGAGAGTCAATTTTATTTATTTCTTCATCTGGTTTTTGTTTCTCTGACACTTAGCTGTGCATGTGGTGCTGGGGATTGAACCTGAGTCCTCACACAGGCCAGGAAAATGCCCTACCAATTAGTCACCTCTCCAGCCCCATACTAACCTGTTTAAACCCAGTTATGGCATGACTGGAATAAAATAGACACCCAATAAATGATGACTGTGGATGCGGCTGCTGCCACTGCTGGTGATGTTTAGAGGAATAGTGATAAACCAGTTCTCCTTCACATGTAGCAGAGCTCAGTAATATTTTGTCTCTCCCAGAGGCATTTGTGCTTAAAAGGAGGGTTACAAAAAGAAGATGTACAGAACTCAAAGGAATAAATGTTGAATGGTATAATTTGAGACCTTGGCATTTCAATATGAATGCAGGTCTGGCCCTAATGCCCATCTGCAATCTCTGTTGGTATATACACCCAGTGCAGATTCGTATCTTGGCATCAACTATTAAAATAATCAGCTTTGTCCTTCATCCCCCCACTCTCCCAGGCCAGGAAGAGTCACCCCTCCTAACTCTCCTTTATGAACTTGAACACTTCCTCACATCAACCTGTAGACTAGGAGGGGAAGGGTAGGATAGCAGACAATTAAATCTGATGCCTTTAAAGTTAAGGACATCAAGACTACTGACTACAAGACTCATGACTGGGTATTCCTGTGGCTTTTACTACACATTAAAGATGAAAGGGAAATGGATTCGGCACCAGTCCACGTTAATTATCTGTGGCCCTTTGGCTCCCTGCATAGTGTCAGGAGCAGACTATATTCTGCTGAATATAAAAAGAAAAATATAGCAAGTGGGATAATAGCATTTGTCAGTTTAATTTACAGCTCGTTTAGCTTGGCTGAATTAATGAGTACCTATTAGGCAGACTTGCAAGGATCTCTTTGCATGTCCTTAAAGAATACTATACAATTAAATATCTCTGTGGCAGAATCATAAATACAAAAGCAGAAAAAGAAACCCTCAAATTACTCAGATTGTCATTTTTTTAGAGCAGCTTTTTTTTTTTTTTAGTTGAGAACTCTATGGAACAAAAATAGGGGTTTATGGGACACCTCTTATGGCACTGAGCTTGAGCACCGAGGGCTCCTCATCTGACACGTGTGTGTGCTCCCCTGCCATCCGCGAAGCTCTCACAGCTTTCCCGGGCACCTCCTGTTTGTTGTACCTAGGTGTAGCTTTGGAGCTACATCTTACTCTGTCTTTGGATTACAAGCTTGAGTTGACAGACACTGCATTTATAGCTTCCAACTCCCCAAAGTACTTAGCTCAGTGTTTCACGCAGGGTAAGGTGTTCAGCAAACAGCTTTGATTTAGTAAATACCAAGGAAAAAAACTCCTAAAGGCTTATGTAGTTAATAACTCTGTGCCTGGCACCATGCTTGACACTTTAAATCCTTTAATCCTGCCCCTATTACTAAGAGGACAAAACTGGACCTACAGAAGAAATTAAGAAATTATTAACCTAGCATTACACAGTCAGACCCGTGATTTAATCATAGTTGTAACTCTAGATCCTGTGATTGCAACTTTTATGTCATATATTCCTGTTATTTTTAAAGGAGATTGACATTTTAGCATGAGTAGATTATCTTTGTCATTATGATATCAAGTATGTCAATACCAATTTTGTTAATTAAAAAAAACTACCAATTGTTAAAACACTGATGTCAAAAGAATGCAGAATTGGTCTTGCGTTCGTACTGTTAGGACCTGATGAATGCTCGCTGGCGTCATTGTGGATATTCCAGAGAGATTCAAATGGAGTGAAATACTGGTTTTGGATTTTTTCCCTCACAGAAATGGTGGTGTTATGATGAGGGAGAGAATTTTTTTGGTACAAGTTTGCTAATCAGGTAAGTCTCCCCCCATTCTAGTAGCTGGGGACAGTACTTATTATTTAATTCATAAATTTTTGAGGTGTTATTGCACCTCAACTTTATTAAAATACATGCTTACTGAGTATCTATGAAGGTTCAATAATATATGCACAGACTTAGAATTTAAGATTGGATAGAGCTCTGTTCTGTCTTCATGAGGCTGACATGCAGTTTTGGAGCTGGCCAGGTAGACAGTTATAATGCAGTTTTTGAATACTATGATAGAGGATCATGGAAGCACTCTAGGAGGAGGCATAGAAGCAATGCTGATTAATGGCCAAGAAAGGATACATCACCAGTGAAGAACAGGTCCTTGGGGTAGGCTGGTGTTAGGATTGAGTTAGTAGAGAAAGAGCTGTTGATGGAGGGCTTGGTTCTGGAATCTAGATATGGCTGTCAGGTAGATGGAACAAATCTTCTAGAGAAGTCCCTGAAGAAGACAGTAAATGAATGTATAGACACAGGTTAACAGGTGTCAGGAGGACTCCTGGCAGGTGAGGTGAGCACAGCAAGGAAGACTTATGTGTAAAGAGCAGGGGAGCAGGGGCTGGAGCGGTGGCTCCACGGTTACAGTGCTTGCCCGGCATATGCAAGTACACAGGTTCAAACCCCAGCACCCACGTACACAACTAAGTGTCAGAGCAACGAAAGCCATGTGAAAAACTCAATGAAAATTGATTCTCTCTGTCTCTTTCTCTCATTGTCCCTCTCTCTTAAAACAACAAAAAATAAAAAAAAAAAGCAGGGGAGCAATTGGCATGGAGACCTCTAGAGCAAGCAGTGGGGGCCCAGACACAAGATTCATGGACAAGGCTCTGGATCTATTCAGACATGAAGGGCCTTGGAACTCTGCCAGGCGTGCTGTTTGATAGAGATGGGCCTTAAGTTTGTCATAAGAAACAGATCAGAGCAAGAATAACTTTTGAGGCTGAAGTAACCATGAGCCTCATCAATGTATCTGGTGCATCTGGTGAGGACTTCTTAAATTCCTAAACCAGAGCTGGAATAGGGTTGGCTCCAGAGACTGAGGATGGATTTAGGATGAGGCAAATATCATGTAAGGTAATAAAAGCCACAGCTTAATGAAGATTTGATCAAAAGGGATTAATGAGTCTCCATATGTCATTATAAGTAATTCACTAGGCTCTTCCTTGTCATCCTAGAACATGAATTGCTAAATGTTTACTTAGTATTTTATTTTGAGTAATGACATGGGTGGAGTAATGATATCACTAGTAAGTCATTTGACAGTTTTGTCTGTTACTATTGAAATGTTTGTAAGACTGCATATTTTTAGAAAATATCTGTGATTTCTAATTATGGAAGCCTATTCTAGCACCTGAAAAAATTAGCACTGTACTATTTAATTAATGCATAATTTTAGATAATTTGACAGAGGCTAGCCTGAAATTTATCTTTGATGGATTTGCACTAACTATAATTTACTAGACTAATTAAGTTGGGCAAGATTGCAGAGAATGCTTAACTTTTGAAACTAGTTTTCAAATACCCTTAAATACTTTAATACCATTTATGCACCATGTTGTAGTTGATGAAAATAATAAGATTATTTATTCATAAAAGTAGTTTCTCTGGTGGTATTTACTTGACACTTTAGAGAAAATCCTTTTTAAATCATTAGAGATATTTATGATAGTTAAGAATCTTTTGCTGTTAAGTGACAGAAACCCAGCATGAGCAAACTTTTTCAGAAAAGGATGATTTTTGTCACTCTCTTAACTACAGGAAAAACAAGTGTCTTAGCTCATTTGAATGACTTTAGCAAAATACTAAAAATGTGTAACTTGTAAGCAACAGAACTTTATTTCCCAGATTTCTGGAGGTTGGGAAGTCCACAGTTAAGGTGCCAGCAGATTGTGTCTGGTGAAGTCATAATTCCTGGTTCACTGAGGACAATTTGTTGCTGTGTTGTCACATGGTGGAAGGGGCAAGGCAGCTCTCTGGGGCCTCTTTTATAAAGATATCCTATTCATGAAAGGTCCATCCTCAGGACCTAATCACTTTCCAAAAGCCCCTCCTTCTAGTAACATTACCTTGTGGGCAGAAGGGGGCAGGTACGATTTCAACAAGTGAATTAGGGGCACCTCTGCTTCTCACGCCCTTGGCAGGCTTCTCTTATGTTAGGACAGTGCCATGACAGCCTTTAGTAACAGGGTCCCGCATTTCAATGTGTCCTCCACATCAGAGAATTGCAACTATTTCACTCTGCTCCTGAATTTTAGAATACTTGTAAAGCTATGGTTTTCACCACTTGGGTATGATGCCTTTCCTGGACAAATCAATTATAGTCAAGGCAGTTAGGGAATTATGGTTGGTTCAACTTAAATCACACATGTACAGATTAATTACTGTGATATAAAAATAAACACTAGTTTTTTACTTTTACATTTCCAGTTTTTATTGGGTGGGAACTATTTAGTATCTTAGAGGTGCAAAATATATTTTTTAAAATCCACCTTTTCCCTTCCCTTTTCCTTCCTGTTCTTCCTCCCCTCTCCCCTTATCTTTCCTCTACTACACTAGACTTCCTTTAACTTGTCTATTAATTTGTATCTGATTCTTTATGCAATCTTATCCTTTCCTCCCCCTTTTCTTTATTTTACTCAAGCTTCCACATATGTGGGGAAGCATTTGACCTTTGGGTTTTTGAGTTTGGCCAATTTCACTTAACATGATATTTTCCATTTACATCTCTTTACCCACAAAAGCCATAATTTCATTCTTTTTAATGATTGAGTAGAACTCCACTGTATGTGTATACCTATCCCAAAGTTTATTAATATAGTCATCTAATGATGAGTATCTGGGTTGATTACATAATTCAGCTATTGTGAATTATGCTGTTATAAACAAATTGATGTGGTTGTGTTGCTGTAATATGCCAATTTCAGATTTTTTGTGAAAATGCCTAGGAGTGGGATAGCTGGGTTATATGGTGATTCCATCCCCTAATTTTTGAGAAGTCTCCATACTGCTTTTCAGAGTGGTTGTACTAGTTTGTAATCCTAATAACAATGTTCAAGTGTTCCTTTCTCCCCATAATCTCACCAGAATTTATTGTTGTTTATATTATTGATCTTTGTCATTCTGACTGGAGTGAGAGAAAATCATAATGTAGCTTTGATTTGCATTTCCCTGATTGCTAAATATGTTGAACATTTTTTCATATATTTATTGGCCTTTTGTATTTCTTCTATTGAAAAGTTAGTTCTTTTACCCATTTATTGATTAGGTTATTTATTTTTTTGGTGTTAAGTTTTTTGAGTTCTTTGTATATTCCGGATACTAGTCCCCTATCAGAGGGGTAGCTGGTCAAGATTTTCTCCTATTCTGTAGGCTCTCTCTTCACAGTCTTAATCATCTCCTTAGCTGTGCAGAAGACTTTTAACTTAATGGTGTCCCACTTTTTTGATTCTTGGCTTTATTTCTTGTACTGTAGGGGTCAGTGCCACCTCCTATTTGATGCAGTATTGACTCTATGCTTTCTTTTAACATAAACTAAACAGTTTAAAAAATAAAGTATACAAATATAATATATATATATATATATATATATATATATATATATATATGAAAACATTCATTAACTTGGATATTCATTCAACAAATTTCTTCACTCAACAAATATTTACCAAGGACCTCCTATGTGCCCAAAACTACTAAGTCATGGTAATTACCCTCCAAGTAGTCTAACTTTATTGTAATTTCAACCTATTTCCAGCTAAACATTTTAGGGACATTGACAAACTGATTATGAATTAATAAGGAAGCCAATTTCATAAGAACAATTCAAATAATTATTTGATTATGTTATTTTTAGGTCAAAGTAACCAGCTCAAAGTAAATCATGTCTACACTGTCTTAAGGGGAGAGTTTCCATCTCTGCTAAGTCAAGGGGAGCTAGTCTTCATTTGCATTGGCTCAAGGTGGAAGCAGAGGAGACCCTTGGTGAATACAGATGCACTCCTGGTTGGAATCTGTGAGGAGACGCCTGGGCCAGTTTGCACACTCACTCCTGAAGCTGTTGGAGTCCACCCTGACTGAGGCCCATGCCTTGACATCAGGATCCACAAGGCTCAGGGTTTTCTGGCTGTCCATTGGCTTTGTATGTCTTAGCTCTCCATTTTCATTGGAACCACTTTGTTTCTGAATGCCAGCTGGCAGAACCATGGCATGCAACAGCACAGCTGTTGAATGCAGGTGGTAATTCTCCTAGTCACCCCCTTTCAGCCCTCGTGGTTATGGGGTTGCCTTGTGGAGGAGTTTTCTTCTGACTTTGTACCTTGGGAGGACTTTCTGCTGCCTGCTCTGTTCCACCTACTGATGGGTTCATACTGGGAGGCTATGCTGGGAGTGAGGGTCCTGGCAGGCAGGAAGCAGAGATGAGTGGTGGGCCTGCTGGTTCTTCCACTGCCCTGCTGCCCTGACCTCTTGGCCTCCTCAAACAGCTGATGCTTACAAGGCAAAGAAAAGGTGGAAAGGCAGGCTTACTGGCAGTCCTCTTCAAGCAGACAGGGAAATTGAAAGGATTTGTGGGACATGGGTGAGGCCCAATCCCTGAACCAACCATGCACAGATTCCACCTGGAACATGAAGCCTACTCCCTGTGTCTGGTGCTAGAGTATCAGGTATATAGCCATAGCCTCATCATATTTTCTATTTACCAGGGACACACAGGTTTTATGTGGGTCATAACCTATCTCAAAAATGATTCTCATAATTGTGTGGCCTGGGTGTTTTGGGAGAGGCACACTAGAACGATTGGGTGAATATTCCTCACTCTGACTCAGCTGTGGATGCCCCACAATTTGCTCAACTGTTAGCTTCTGCATTGGGTGCATGATCAGTATTTGATTGATGAGGCTCCATACTTCCTTAGAAATGTGTGAGGAAATGTCATACCGTGTGTATTATATTTCTTTTAGCTACTTAACAGTGTTTCCCCTAAATCAGTATCTCCCTGTGACCATGAAATACAGAATGATACCCAGGTCTTAGATATCCATTCTTGCCACTGGGTTACTTCAGGGGAAAGTTATGGGAGGGTGCCCCAAGACTTGTTCAGCTTCACCCAGCCATGAACCTGGTGCTCAGGCCAAAGGCAGAGTTCAATGTTGCTTCAGGCATCCACCAAGATATTCTTGGTCTTCAGGTTTTAGTGCATGATGCCCTTCTCATGGGAGTAGTGCATAGCACTCAGGATCTGCTTGAATAGTCTTTGAGCCTTCTCCTCCTGCAGGATGTAGTGCCATAGCTGTCCCCCACCTGCATGCTCCATGACAACAGTAGATATTTTCAATGGTCTCAATGACCTAAAAGAGTTGGATCACATTTTAATTTCCATGGTCATCATCAGATTCAGTTAGGATAGGATGGGATGTTCTGCTCTATCTTTTGCAAGACTTTCACCACCACCTCTGTCCCAGTGAGAAGGTGGGTTTAGTTTCACCTGGGCAGAGCCAGCCTACCTGATGTGCCTCAGGACCTGATAATGGATCATGAAGGCTGTCTCATAGTAGGACTCTGACTACTCTCATTACACATCCTAAACAGGAACACCAACTAAGGATACAAGCTTAAAAAATAAATAAATAAAAGTAAAAAGAACAAAAACCGAGAAACAAAATAAACAAACAAAAAAAAAACCAATAAAAAAAAACCAATATCAAAAAACTATGACCATCAACCACCAAACATCAAACATGTTAACTATCTGGGAAAATGGCTCCTTGTGAGGTCACAGCAAGAAATGGCCCAGTCATGCCTTGAGCATAACTCCCAGTGGTCATCTCATTATATGGCCTCCAGGATCTTTTCAACTTTCATAATAAAGATAAGAAGGGGCTCTGGAAGGTTTTTGCTTCATTGGATTATGGAGACTGATATTTACTTGTTTAAAAATTAAAATTTGTATGTGGGTTCAAACCCCAGCATCACATACACAATAAAGTGTCTGAGCAATGGAGGCCACATGAAAAACTAAATGAAGTTGATTCTGTCTCTCACTGTCCCTCTCTCTTTATTAAAAAAAAATTGTGGGATACTTTAATAACTTTTAAAAAGTGGTTATGGTGCTTGCCTGCCATGTGCAAGTACACAGGTTCAAACCCCAGCACCATGAGCAACAAAAGCCATGTGAAAAACTAAATGAAAATTGATTCTCTGTCTCTCTCTCTCACTGTCCTTCCCTCTTTAAAAAAAAAAAGCAAATATAATATTTTCAATATCTTAGCTATATATTACAACTCAACATAAAGTGGAGGAACTATATGTTTTCCATTTGAGGTGGTAAAACATTTGTTCTCAGTAGATTGTGAAAAGGTAAGTGAATGCATCATAGAGCAACCACCAGGAAACCTATTGTGTTAGGTCAGGCTTTTATAACAAAATACTGTAAAATGGGTGGCATAAACAACAAAAATGAATTTATAATACTTCTCTAACGTATAGGTCATTTTAGGGTGCCAGCATTATCAAATTCCGGTGAGGGCCTCTTCTGGGTTTCAGATTGCCTTCTTCTCAAATATGGTCAAAAGCAGAAAGGGCAAGCAAGTTTTCTTCTGACTCTTATAAAGGCATTAATTCTATTCTATGTCACCACCTAACCCTAACTGCTTCCCAAAGACCCTACTTCCTACTACCATCACATTTTGGGAAGGGAGGAAGGGTTTCAACATATGCATTTAGGAGCGAACGAAACATCCAATTCAAAACAAACATACCAAGAAACAGAATAAAAGTACAATGGAAATGGTGTAAGAAAAATATTCAAAAAACACAAAAAAGGCAGGAAAAGGGAAACAGAAGAATGAAAATTAGAGAAAACAGAAAAAGTAAAATAAAATGACAGACCTAAATAAAAGGATAACAATAATTACATTGAAAATAAATGATATAAACCTACTAACTAAAAGACAGAGATTATCAGAATGTGACCATAGTTGGGCATGGCAGCACATACCTATAAACTCAGTGACTTAAGAGGCTGAGGCAGGAAGATCACAAGTTCAAGACAAGCTTTGGTAACTTAGCATGACCCTGTCTCAAAATTTTAAGATTTTAAGAAGTAAAAGTGACCCAATTTCCTGTTTGCTACCAAAACACAATTTGGATAAAATAATATACATGGAGAAGCAGCACATTTTGAATAAAATGATATACAGTGACTTAATAATATTTGGTAAAAGAATAGAAAACATATACCATGCAAGGACTAATCAGAGGAAAACTAGAATGGATATATTAGTAACAAATAAATGTACCAGAGATAAACAGAGAAATAACAATGAAAAAATGGGAAGGTCAATGAGATATAACAATCAAAACATGTATGCATCTGGCTCTAAAGCTTAAAAACATATGAAACAAAAATTGACAGAACTGAAAAGAGAAATAGACAAATCCACAATTATACTTATAAACTCAAAAATGCTCTTCAGGATAGTCAATAGAACTAACAGAAAATCTGCTATGGTATAGAACTGAACATGACACCAAAGAGATCTAATTGCTATTTATAGAACATTTCACCCAATAACAGCAGACTAAATATTCTTTAGAGTACACATGGAACATTCATCAGAATAAACCATAATACTAATAAGTTAAAAAAAATCCAACATCTTACAAAGTATGTTCTCTGATCGAAATAGAATCAAACCAGAAAACAATAATATAAGGTCAAAAGAACTTTTTTTATTTCAGTAAGAGGGATTGAACCCAGGGTCTCACACATATTAGGCAAATATTCTACTATCTAGTCACACTCCCATGCCCTAAAGGGAAGTCTTCAAATATTTGGGCATTAAGAAAAAAACCACCTAGTAACCAAAGAGCCAAAGAGGAAGACTCAAGGAAAATTAGAAATTAGTTAACTGAACAAAAATGAAAATACAAAATATCAAAATGTGTAAGATGCAGAGAAGAGGGAAATTTATGGCATAAAATGTTTATAATATTAAAGAAGACTGGTCTTAAATTAATCTAAGCTTTCACTTTTATAAACTAGTAAAGCAAGAGCAAAAAAAAAATCCAAAATAAGCAGAAAGAAAGAAATAATAAAGAGCAGAAATCAACAAAATTAAAAACAAACAGAAAATAAAGAAAATCAGTGAAACCAAGAGCTGGTTCTGTGAAAATATCTACAATATTGATAAATTTCTGGTAACAATGACTAAGGATAAAAGAAAGAAAATATAAATTAACAATATAGGGAATGAAAGAAGAGATCTCACTATATCTCATGAATATTGAAAAAATATTAGTTTAATACTCTAAATGATAAAAAATTGAATATCTTTCATGGAATGATCTAATTTCTCAAAAATCACCAAATTCCCAAACTTATTCAAGATGAAGGAGACAACATGAGTAATTCTGTAGCTACTAAAAAAATTGAATTTGCAGTTTAAAAGTTTCTATAAAAGAAATCTCCAGGCCCAGGTGATTTGGCAAATTCTATCAAATAGTTAATGAAGAAATTATACTAATTATATATGTTGTACTACCAAAAATATAAGGGCAAACACTTCTTAACTTAGGAGGTCATTATTATGCTGCTACTAAAACTAGACAAAGACATTTCAAAAACAAAATAAGGGAAATAATGCAGCTTGTTCTTTACTCCCATGAGAAGAGAATACTTATGTAATCATTTAATTCTGGAAAATGTACAATCATGTTGTATAAATATTATATGCATTTATAAAGACATTTATATCTGTTATAGGGGGAAATAAAGAAGAGCCAAGAGACTGGGGAATGGGTGATGTGGGGACAATTATGGATTAGGATCAAAGGCATATCATATTGTTATTTCATATGCATTTATGATTGTACAACAACACAACTCCTCAAGAAATTTTAAAAAAAGAAACAAACTGTACACCAATATTGCTACTAAATGCAGAAACAGAAATCCTTAACAAAATGTTAGCAAGTTGAGTTCAACATTTATCTGCCAGTGAAAGACAGGTTCAATATTTGAAAATCTGTCAATATTCTTCACATATTAACAGTACATGATGAAAGATAATATTTTAATAGTTCCCTTCAAATAAAAATATATAGGTTGTGTGTATCATCCCTAAAAGGGGACAGTAAAACATCACGCTCCTGAATGTCTCCTTTCTGTTCCCGAAAACCTAGCCAAGTAAAGGGAAAAATGAGAGCAATTCTGGGTCAAGCAGTCCAGACACATATTATCTTGCAGGACACCAGGAACTAGGACAAGTTAGTGTTACTTGTAGAAAGCCACTTTCTTGCATGTATGCTGCTCCTAGGAATACAGATAGATAAACAAACTAAGCAAGCTAAAGTTGATGTTCTTGCTTCTGCAGCCTAAAATATAGAACACCTCTGAATGAGGAGAGGCAGGGAACTTAGAGCACTATGGAAATGATGTGTGTCACCTGGCTGGCCAGCTGCTGCTGGACCAAACACCAAGAAGACAAGGCACCACTGACTGACAAAGCACAGTGAGGGGTGGAGGTGCTGCCAGACTCTCACCCCTGAGCTCGCCTTGGAACAGTCTTTTAGCTCTTTTTACTTACTTACCTATTTTGAGACAGGGTCTTAATAAGTTGCATAAGTTCTTGTTAAGTTGTTGAGCCTGTCCTCAAACTTGTGATCCTCCTGTCTCAACCTTCCAAGTCTCCTGGATCCCAGTTGTGTGTCACCATGCCCAGAATGTCTCTCATCTCTTGTAAACCTCTCCCAATAATCCATATGTCCCTCATGTTGTCTCTAGGCATTTTCTTCAGTCATCTGCAACTTAGCCCATTGCCCTGGTACAACTGGGTTGTGGCTGAGACAGTATGACTCTAATATGTATAGGATCTGTATAATTAAAACTACAAAAATGCTGTTGAATAAAATTAAAAAAGAAAAAGAATGATAAATGGTGAGATAAGGTTCACTGTGCTTTTGTATTGGAAGTCTCAACACAGTAAAAATGACAATATTACTTTTTATTTTAAAAAGATTTCATATGTAAAGTCAAAAGAACTAGAATAGTCAAAACAATTTTGTAAAAGAAAATAAAAGAATTTTGGAAAAGAAAATGAAACTGGAGAAATTTCACTATCCAATTTTAGGATTTGATATAAAGCTAGATTTTTTAAATTAATTAATTAATTTATTTACTTATTTATTTGCCACTGTGACTGAAGGACCTGGCAAGAGCAATGTAGAGAAAGAAAAGTTTGTTCTAGTTCATGATTTCAAAGGCTCAGTCCATGGTCAGCCAATTGCAAAGTTCTGGGCTCAAGGTGAGGCAGAACATCATGGGACAAGGGCGGGGTAGAGGAAAGAAACTCAGGACACAACAGCCAGGAAGCAGAGAGGGCTCTGCTCATCAAGGACACAATATAAACCCTGAAGGAATAAACCCAGTGACTCATTTCCTCCAACCATACCCTACCTGACTATAGTTAACAACCAGGGAACCCATATTGGAAGATTAATCCACTGGTTAGGTTACATCTCTCATAATCTCATTTCATCTCTGAATATTCTTGCATTTTCTCAAACGTGAGATTTTGTGGGGACACCACATATTCAAACCGTGAAAATCCTATCCTGACACCCAAAACTTATGTCCATCTCACACTTCAAAACACATTAGTCCATTTCCAAGAGTCCCCCATGTCTTAAAATTCCAGTGTTGCTCAAGAGTTCAAGTTCAAAATCTCTTGAGACTTAAGGCAAACTCTTAGCTGTGAGAGTAAAGGTCAAAATCAAGTTCCATGTATCCAATATATAATGACATAGAATAAAAATTTCCATTCCAAAGGGGAAAATAAGAACTTTTAAAAAGGGATAGGACCAAAGTAAGCCTGCAATCCAACTGGGCAAATAAGTTCTATAGCTCCATGTCCAGCATGTAGGGCACAAGGTATAGTGATGTTCTTTCCAAATGGCTTGTGTATCTGTGTACCTATGACCTTGCTGGTTGCAGCCCATATGCCCTCTCTTTTCTCTTGTCTCTGCTGAATTCCTACAGCTTTCTCAGCAAACATTCCATGTTACTGGCATCACCTAATCTCACTGAAGCTTTGGACTCCCTCTCATCTTCATCCATTGCCCTCTCAGGTGCTTCCTGTAGAGATTTTAACCCTTCTACATTTTGCTTGGATCCCCAGGCCTTTCTTTGAAATATCAGTGGAAGCCTCCATGACACTGTAACTCCAACATCCTGCTTCCTGCAAAACCAGTACTGTGTGTTCAATGCCAAGGTCCGCCACCATATAGAGCAATAGCCAAGGCTTCTGGGACCACAGCTTCAGCAGCCTCTAAGTGTCTGGATGGCTCAGAACAGTGAAACAACTTCCTAGTCTCTTCTGTGTAAGCAGGGTGTCCACACAGAATTTTTACTTTAACTCCCTAGAGAATGAGATGGGTGTGGTCTTGCTGATTCCTGGAATGCCCTCAAACCATCTTATTGTCTCTGCGCAAAGTACTTAGCATCTCTTTAGTGACCATGATGTCATTAATAGCCATAATTTTCTTAGCCCCAGTTTTACTCAGTTTTTTTTTTTGCCAAATGCCAAATTTTTCAAGTTTTTCTTCTCCTCATTATCACATTTAATTAGGCTAAAAGCAGTCTTCAATATCCATATTACTGCCCAAATGTTGTGTTGCCTTGAAATTTTGTCTGCCAGATTAATTAGTACATCACTTTTACATTCAGCCTCACAAAAAGTCTCAGGACATGGGAGAAATGTAGACAATTTCTTTGAAGGAACACAAGTGGCCTCTAGTCCAATTTCCAATGGAATCCTTATCCTCTGAAACCTTGCAGGCCCAGTCTTTACTGTTCACGGTCCTATCTGCATTCTGGACTTCTGAGCTCCCACATGAATTGCCCATTAAACTGTTTACAATATCCTAAAGGTCTTCCAGCTTGTGTCTTTAAACTTTTCAAAATTCTTCCCTCCCTGCTGAACCATATAGTCAGGTTAATCACAATAACAGCTTCACTTCTCAGTACCAATTTCTATTTTAATCAGCTTTTTTTTTTCATTGTGACCAAAAGACCTGATGAGAACAATGGTTTCAGAGGTTCAGGCCATGATCAGCCAACTGCAGAGCTCTGGGCCCAAGGTGGGAACTGCACAGAGGAAGGATGTGGCAGAGGAAATAAACTCAGGACACGGCAGAGAGCAGAATTCAGCTCACTGAGAACAAAATATAAATCCCAAAGGCACATCTCCAATGACCTACTTCCTTTGGCCACACCCTACCTGTCTACAGTTACTAGCCAATTAATCCATATGAGTGGATTAATCCACTATTTAGGTTACATCTCTCATAATCTAATCTTTTAACCTGTGAGCATTCTTGCATTAGCTCACACACAAAATTTTGGGAGATGCCACATATCCATACCAAAATACTGTATTAATTAAGGCAGAGGGGTGCAATACTGGTGAAAAGATAATCACATAGATCAATAAAACAGAATAGAGTCCAGAAATAGATCCACATCATTATGGCCAATTTTGATAAATGTTCAAAGGCAATCCAAAGAAGGAAGAACAATATTTTCAACAAAAAAGTGCTAGAAAAATTGGGCATCCATATAAGAAATGGAAAAAATTGGGTACATTACCTAAACCTCAAAATTATAGCAAACATTAACTCAAAATGGTTCATAGATTTAAAAGTAAAAGATAAAATTATAAATCTTTATTA